>JASAMV010006729.1:0-91462 GCA_030248065.1 Rhynchonema sp. JSB1_4
AATACCCCGCGAAACCTAGGCGTAGACAGGACTCCAAATTAATTTTTTCAATAATTTGCTAAATACAACAGTCACACAATGCTCTCGCATCCCTCAGCATGCGAGCACGAACGCAAAACGATTTATTACTGTTGCGGCCTTTCAATCAATTTATGAAATGTTCACTAAGAACAAACACCAGCCTTGGATGGTTTCGCCCATTTGTCCATCTGCGCGCTGATGTGGTCGATTTCGTTCATGGTCGATATCAGCTCATAGCACATCGCCTCCGTGCGCGACTGGCAAAGTCAGAAAACATGAAAATAATAAATTGTGGATCCAACAAATCGCACCAGTCCTACCCGTTTGATGTCGGCATAAATAGCATCGGCCAACGTGTCCACATTCTGACTGATCATACGTCTCAAGTTCATCATCTGCTCTCTGCGTGCCTCCATCGACTGTTGACGACCACTTTGGAATGACCGACGCAAGTGGTCGACAAGCTGAAACATTAGCCTGCGTCTGAAACATTCTGTGAAATACGGTCGGCTTTACATTTGCATTGTCTAAACGAATAGCTAATGCAAAACACGGAATATCTAGTTGAACCCAACGACACTTATCTGGTGGTGAGAAAAAAACAGAAGAAAAAAGCAACACTTACGGCTTGTTTTCTTGTCATTCCGTTTTCCTATTTTTCATCTAAGTTGAATGAAATGAACTGTTGCACGTTATTCCAGTACGGTTACGCGCCCAAGGGTTCGTCGGTGTTGATGTACCGCAGCGAGTCACTTCGTCATTATCACTATTTCGCGCAAGTCGACTGGCCGGGTGGCATGTATGCGTCACCCACGCTTGCTGGTGCGTTGTTTCAAATCATTGTCAATTTTTGTAGGTACACTTTCGAATTCTCCGCACAGCTGACTCTAGCCAAACAACTTCTGTGTGTGAGCAGCCTTCAAAATTGACGTTCGGAGAAGCGTAACATGCTGCGGTGAATATAGCTGGCCAGCTGATGTTTCACGGCTAAAGTAACTTCGTAACAGCCCAGCGTTATCGTACTATTGCTCATGTTTATCTCTCATGTACCGCACAGGGACAAAAGCTCGAAAAATTACCATGTCTTGTTTCTGTGTGACAGGCAGTCGCGCTGGTGTGTCGTTGGCGTTGACCTGGGCGACCATGCTGTACTTTGGCAAGGACGGATACAAACATGCGACCGAGGCGATCATTCAAACAACGCAGTACATCAGAGACACGTAAGTCCGACATCCGCTGCAAGTTAAAAATCGACGTTCTCCAATTGTGTCTCCAAGCTGCAGTCTCGAGGACATCGAGTCAATCAATCTGTTGGGCACCACTGAGATGTCGGTGATCGCGATCGGCTCTGACGTGTTCAACGTGTACTCACTGATGGATGAATTGGGTCATAGGGGATGGAATCTCAATTCGTTGCAACATCCGGCCTCGTCAGTGAAACATTTCGTGTTTTGATATTATTTTTGACATCGGATAATTTGTTTTCGTTTTTCTGTCAGGTTTCACCTGTGCGTCACTGTGAACCACACCAAACCTGGCGTTGCTGACCATTTCATTTCGGATGTGAAAGAGCTGACGTTGAAGCTGGCCGCCCAACCGAATATTGGTCTATCAAAAACGGTGAGCTTGGGCGGCCTTTTGCACTGGTCATCTTATGCAAATCAGTGCACAAATACGTGTCGGTGCACTGTGTGCTCGTTTTTCCTAGATTGACCGGTGCACACGCATACACAACTTTGTGATATTTCAGGCATCAATGTACGGCGCGTCAGCTCAGATCCCTGATCGTGGCCTGGTGGCTGAATGTGCGTTTGCTTTCCTCGATGCCTGTTATTCAACGTGGTCACCCCAGCGCGATTTCTCCCGAAGACAATCACGGTACGTTTTGTGCTTTGTTGTTTTCTCGCGATTGTAAAAATTTGTCCCATGGCCGCCCACAGCCACAAGTAGATTTTCGATTGAAAGACGACAAATCAAAGCAGTAAAACTGATGTTTGGTGCGATAGCGTGTTTCTTATCGTTCTGCAGCACGGACGCAATGTTCTACGGTCGGGCGCACTCGATGGCTGACGATGGCACGGCGATGCAAAGTGTGCTCAACAAATTACAGGAACTCACTGAAGAGAAGGACGAATAGCATAGAACTTTACGCCAACTATTTCGTTATTTCTATTTTTCGCATCTAAATTCAGCTATTTTCTGTGTCCAACTTTGTTGCTTATTGTAATCTGTGTTTTTAGAGAGCTTCCTCTTTTACGCCAATGTATCTCATGTGTTTTCTGTCTGCCGCATTGTACCTATCTACTGTCCGCATACCTACACAATAGTGATGCATATTGTTCCTTATTAGTCCGTCGCTACGCCAAGCAACACATATGACTAAATACTTTAGTTGCTCAGTGTGAATGATTATACCACATACATTTTACCGAGAATATTCGCAGTTTTCTCTCTTTGTACAACTACGTTAAGCAACGTTAGTTTGCCTTTTGGTTGAGCAATGCCCCGGTAAGGCGAAGTGCCGTGGCTGGACTCCCGGTCGAACAGAACAACCTTTTATTCACAAAGGGTATCGAATGTGTTTATACATGCACGCGTTCACCGTTAGTGTACAACTAGAATGGCGTTGGTATTGTTGACTTCAGGAGCTCAATTTGGGTAGTTGGTACAAGTTGCCATAATTTGCTGTGTAGTTATAAAATTATCCGACGAACGAACGGGAATTAGTGAAGTTACAACTTGGACACATACATGCATGGTTGGGTATCTCACCCCAAAGTGCTGGGCACTCTATTTCCTTTTCACTTCATTTCATTTGGAGAATCAAAATATTGAGCACCGAGTTCTATTTAGCAAACCGGCTCAGTCATGACATCGGATTACGGCGCCGTAAGTGTTGCTTTTTTCTTCTGTTTTTTTCTCACCACCAGATAAGTGTCGTTGGGTTCAACTAGATATTCCGTGTTTTGCATTAGCTATTCGTTTAGACAATGCAAAAAGGGATGCGAGAGCATTGTGTGACTGTTGTATTTAGCAAATTATTGAAAAAATTAATTTGGAGTCCTGTCTACGCCTAGGTTTCGCGGGGTATTCGAGACCATCGGCGTGACGTTGTGCCCCCCGCTCGTCAGCCGAATAGCACAATCGCCATGTGAAACTCACTTAGTAAAAATGATAAATTTTAAAAAGAAAAAATTGTCTTTTTAGAGAAAAAAAATATTTAAGAAATTAATAAATTGTAAATTGTATTACTGTTGCAATGTCGATAAGTAATATGAGTAAAACATAATGCTGTTTATGACAAAACTGGGTGTTTTCTAAAAAAAAAACGGGGAGTCACAATTACCCAGTTTAGATAGCTGTGGTGAGTTTTTTAATTATGTGTTTATGAATTAGCTTTTTGTTAAGTAGGTTGTATTTCCACAATTGTTTTCTATATCTGGTTAGATAGTGTAGTATGATGTCAATGATAGCTGTTTTTTTAAATCCTCTTTCTATAAGTTTCCTACACATGTGTGTAACAGCTTCTAGCCATTGTTCTTTAGTAGCGAGTAATCTGTTGAATCTGATACATTGTCCAGTGATCATACCTTTGATTAGTCTAGAATGTACGCATGAATCTGCATCAAAGTATTTGCTTATCCAAAATTTGAAGTGATTTGTTTTGTCATATAAGTGTATTTTTTGCGTTTTTGTTTCAATTGTTAGATCTAAGTAGTTAATAGTGTTGTGTGATGCTTCTTTATTGAGCTTAAGTTCTTTTGGGTAGATTTCTTCATGTATTTTATCAAAATTATAGTTTATGACTAACGTGTCATCTACATATCTAAATATTGGTGTGTCAATGTATATTCCTTTGTTTTTTTGCGAAAGAAATTTGAATTCTTCTGCGCTGAGGGTGAGGTCTGCAAGTAATGAAGATGCGTTGCCTCCCATTGGTATTCCTTTTATTTGATGCCAAATCATATTTCCCACAGAGATGTAAGATTGTGAAAGAACGGTGTTAATTAATTTCATAATGTTGGTTTTATGAAATGTAATATGTCGTTGTGACGTAAAAGTGTCATCACAGTAGAATATTTTGCTGTAATTGTAATTGTATGGTACGGCTATACTTTGCTTTTGGTTATTACAAAGTAATGTGATTAGGAAATTCATTGCTTTAAGTATGGTGTCATGTTTTAGTTCTGTGTATAAAGTGCTGAAGTCGTATGAAGCTGCACTGTATATATGTCGATTGCTTAATTTATCGTGTATTGTTTTAGCGACTTGGTAACTGTTATCTACCGAGATATATAGTTTTTTGTTTGATCTGTGTTCTGATTTTTTAGTGTACGCTATAAAGTGATTTTTGAAGAATTTTAGAATGTATAGTAGTAGTTCGGCTAGTGGTTTCGTGGTTGCTTTACTTGCTCCTGATATTTCTCTGAATTTAATTGGGTTTTTGTGGAATTTGGGGATGCAATAAAGGTTTGGAATAGTTGGTTCGCTATTATATTTGAAATTTGGTATAAAGGTTTTTGTTATGCTTTCATGGTATTGTTTGAGTCCATCTATGGTGTAGTTGGATTGTACATATGTGGTGTTGTTTGTACCAATAAGACCAATTGTTTTTAGAATTGTTTCGATGTAGAAGGTTTTGCACATGATTGCGTAGTTGTAACTGGCTTTGTCTACGCATGTGATGACGTATTTTTCATGAATTGCGTCAATGTGTTCTTGTATATTATTATTTGGGTAAATTTCTGGTATTTTGAATTTACGCAAATTGTTGGTCATTATTTTTGATAGTTCAGTGTAGTAGTTGTCATTGTGAGACTTTTGTTTGTTTGTTAAATATTTTTTGAAAGGTTTGATGCATTCTTGGATGATGTTATTTGCATTTGACTGTTTTGGTGATCGGTAATTGGTTCCTTTCAGCATTAGATTTTCCAAGCTAGGTATATTTAGCACTTTAGGGTTTCCAGTGATTATGTGACCATGAATCGGATCGGTGTACATTGATTCCTTGCAATTGCAAGAATTTTTATTATGTTTGTATTTTTCGATAAATTCTTTTATGTTGATGTTTTTAACAGTGGAGTTGTAGTTGTACAACTTCATACAAAATTTTGTGTTGTATTTGTAAACGATTTCTATGTCGTTAGTGTGATTGATGTTATGTTTGCGTTTTAGTGTTTTGTTGTTGTATAAACGACCGAGATTGAGTACTTCTACCTGCTTATTGATGAAAGGAACGACAATTCTATCTTTCTTTTTATCTGGTTGTTGTTTTGTAAGTTGTTTGTCGTAATATCCGACAAAGAAGCCCATAATTAAGGCTTTGGTGGTTGGGTCGCAGTTATGTGAGTTTATTTTCTTGTACGCGTAATTTAACGTCTTTTTTGAGCAGCTTTTTAGGAATCTGTAAACGTTGTTCATGTTATCTTGGTTTTGTAAACTTTCTACAGTTTCGAGTACATTGGTGTCTAGGATCTTGCTTCTTGAACGTTTGTTTCCTCTGTATCGATAGCGACGATCTAATTTGGTTGTAAAGTATGGATTTTGTTTGCTTTCTTCCATAAGGTTTGTGTTAGTTGCTAAACCATATCCCTTAACTACTTCGTTAAGACCATAAGGATATGCTGTGTTAAGTATTTCAATCCAGTTTTGTTCTTTTTTTAGAAGGCTTTGTTTATTCTGGTTAATGTTTTCAAGTTCGTCGAGAACGTATATCATCATGTTCCTTGAACCGTGTTTTGTAAAGTGTTGTACAAGTTGTGTGGTTTTTGTTGAGTATTCAATATCGTGCTTGTGTTCTTGAAAGCGTGTTTTTAAAGTTCTTTTTGTTTCACCAACATATTGTATGTTACAGACTGCGCATTCTATGCAGTAGATGATATTGTTGGAGTTACAGTTGTAATAACCTGTACCAGGTTTGCAGAAACTTGTGTTTGTGACATTGGATTTGATTGTATTTCTTGAAGTAATATGGTCGCATGTTTTACAATTATTTTTGTCGCATGCTTTTGTATGTTTGTGTTTGACTTGGTTTGTAGTTTTTATAATTTTAAGTTTTTCATGTGTGTTTTGTATTTGATAAACCGTAAGATTTGAAGGTGGGTTGGGGTTTTGGGAGTTGTTTGTCCAAAAAGAGTCCAAAAACAAAGAGTGTTTGTTTGAATCGCGATGTACAAGCATGATTGTGCGTAGTTTGGTAGTGACGGTTCTAACCCAAAAATTAGGAGAAATACCCACCTATAAGTCGTAGGTACGAATGTAATGGTTTTAACGGAATGCATAGAAAAATCATAATATGAACCAAGTCAATGACAGAAAATAGGTAGTGTGCGAAACTGTATTCACAATTGGATTTCGCCTGGTTGATAGTACGAGCAAACGTGAATGTTTTGTGAGTGTATGGCACCCGTGAGGGTACCCAAGACGGGTTGGCAGACACCGAAGTGAATGCCCAAGACATGAGTGGCACACACCGAAGTGTATGCTCAAGACAGGTTGTACGTAGTAAAAGTGCATGGTACATGACAAGTATAATAATAAAAAATAAAATGTATAAAATGGAGGTTTTCTGAAAACCAAGAAATTGAATTTTGGATAAATTTTGGAAAAAGAATTGTGTTGATATTTGTGCGAAATTGTTGTGTGGTTGTTTTAGGTTAGGTTTCTAAAGTTTACTATAAGAAAAAGATTAATGGTTCGTTTTGCTAGTTCACAAAGAATTTAAGCAATAGAGAGTAGGCAACGGGCGAACCACAAGTTAGCCTACTCCTATTGTAAGTGTAAAGGGATGCGAGAGCATTGTGTGACTGTTGTATTTAGCAAATTATTGAAAAAATTAATTTGGAGTCCTGTCTACGCCTAGGTTTCGCGGGGTATTCGAGACCATCGGCGTGACGTTGTGCCCCCCGCTCGTCAGCCGAATAGCACAATCGCCATGTGAAACTCACTTAGTAAAAATGATAAATTTTAAAAAGGAAAAATTGTCTTTGCTTAGAGAAAAAAAATATTAAAAAAAAAAAAAAATGGAAAATGTAAAACAGTTGCAAAATCGAAAAAAAAAAAAAGAAAAAAAAAAAACGGTTTAAGAAAAAAACGGGGGGTTTCCAAAAAAAAGGGGGGCACCAATAACAGGAAAAAGGGGGGGGACGTCCCCCCAGAATAACCAGCCGCCAAAAAATTCATTTTTATCGCACGCTCCTGTCCGCGCGCGACAACCCCCCGCTCCACTCTAACCCACAGGGGGTGGGGGGGGGGGTTGGGGCCCGGGACTATCCCCTCCCTTTTTGTCTGTTTCCCGCCCTCGGTGCGCGCGCTCGCGGTTGGGGGGGGATATTTTTCGGCATTTTCTTCTTCATATTTGCCGTACTTTCCACCTTTTTATATCTTCCACCTCGTAAAAATGTCAAAAAATATATAGGCCCCCCCCCCCTCTTTAAGCCTTCTATGGCAAAAAAACGGGGGGGATCATTTGACCAGAAAAGGGGGGGGACAAAATTTCATGTCTATATGTCAGGCAACTGCGTGGTCAACAAGCCGTCCGAAGGGGGTGCACACACCGCAGGGGTGGTGGCTGATCTGGTGCCCAAATATCTAAACAAGGTTAGAATTTAAAAATTATACAGAAATTTTATAGAAAAAACACAAAAAAGGTCGCTGTAACTTCAGGAAGTCTGCCGTGCTGTGACGGGGGGGGCCGGATACCCCCCCCCTCCCCCACCACCCCGCCACCACCCCATCCCCACCCCTACCCACCCGGTCGGGCGAAAGAAAAATAGCCCCCCCGCAACCACACATCACCCCCCTCCCACATTGGAATTGGGCGGGAAATGGTTAGAATCATGCGTTTTGTGCAAAATGATTTTGTGCTGCTGATTTGGGCTTAGGACGAAATCGGTCTAATTATTCAAGAGAAAAATGTGGAAAACTTGAAACATTTCTTTCTGCCCCCTTTCCAGCCAAGGGAACAAAGAAAACCCCCCGGAACTAGGAGGGGCCGGGAAACGCCCCCCCCGGGGAAACCTTGTTTCCCAAAACAAAAGTGTAAAATTTACAAATTTTAAATTTTCCACCCCCCCCTCCCCAAACACGCAAACACACACCCCCCCGGCAAACAAGTCCTTCCCCAGACCACGCGTTTTGCACCCCCGACGCCAACCCCCCCCGCATAGAGAGACTACGCAAATAGGCGCAGGGGTCCTCCACACAGACGCCAAAAACTCCGCCCACTAACCCCACAACCATTAACAACCACCACTTTGATTCCGTTCCTACTCTTTCGCTTGCTATGCTTTGTCATTTAAGACGACCATCAAGAAATTATCAGAATGACACAGGCACAAGTACCGAGAAATGCTTCACCGATGCCACAACAAGTCGTGGAATTGTTATTATCAAAGTGATTTTGGCAGTTGTTGTGTGTAGTCTATAATAGATAAACAAAAATGCAATGAATTAGATGAAAAACATTTCTCCATTATGCCACAGTCGGCTGAAAGTGCTGCTCGACCAACATCGCGATCAGATCGTATTCGGTGGGGAATCGAATCGTGATCAATGTTTCATTGAACCAACAGTCATCGATGCAAATCTGAATGATCAGATTATGCAGGATGAGGTGGGACCTGGTTGAGTGGATTTGTTGATTGTTGCTTGTGATAAATTGTGTCAGGCAGTGTTCCGGTGGCGTGGCCATGCAGATGTCCAGTGCTCATTTGCGTAGACTCAATCACGTCAGACTTGGCATGCACAGTGCGCAGCACGCAGTTCGGGGCACGCCACGTTCGAGCACATGTTCTCAAAAAGGCGACAGCAGTCTCATTCATCGACGTATTGATTGATTTTTACAAAAAGGCTCGTTAATTTGCTTTCAGATTTTCGGTCCCCTGCTGCCGATCATCACAGTGCCGTCGGTGGACGCAGCCATCGAAGTTGTGAACTCGAAGGAGAAGCCATTGGGTCTGTATGTGTTCAGCAATGATGCCGGCCAAGTTGACAAGGTGTTGCACAGCACAAGCAGTGGCGGAGTGACCGTCAATGACATCATGCTGCATATCGCTGGTTTGTCACACACACACTTGAACTCCATTGAGTGGTTTAGCTACGCTTGGCTATGCCTCACTCCAAAGTTTGGGCCTGTTCCTACCATTCGGATGATTCGTATGGTCGGGCTCAGGCTGTGCACTTGGGCTGTTCTCACACAACAGTTCAGCATTCATACAATGGTCGTCGTATGATTGGCTTCAATCCTTGTACAATTGCAGTTGATTCACTTCCGTTCGGGGGTGTCGGCAACAGCGGTATGGGCAACTACCACGGCAAGTACTCGTTCGAAACGTTCTCGCACAAAAAGGCAGTCCTCAAACGACGACTGCAGGGTGAAGCCATCCTCTGGTGCGTCACTGGTTTCACTTGATTTTGTTTGAGTTCTTGTCTGAGTCCGGTCTCTCATTTCGCCTTGTTGCTTCAGGATGCGTTACCCACCGATCAACGATACAAAGTCGAAATGGGCCGAAACGTTGGTGGTACGTCGCAGCCTGCCTGGATGGGGATTCCTACATTCGTGCGCTATGATACTGCTCGGATTGATATTGGGATATATTGTACATGTTGGTTTATTGCCTTGTCTTAATTTTTACGATATGTAACTGAATTGTATTCAATTTCAGGCATCAGGGTTCTTCGGTTGATTCCGCTTGCCGATAATCAAGAAACAGGGCCGTGTTGATTCAATTTGCGTGATCTTTGATTTGATCCTCGAATTCCAAAACAGCGTTCACATTTGCCTCGCCAACATTGCAATATGCTTTGAAAATTCTAAGTTTTATCTGTCCATCTAGCTTGTATTTATTCAGTCCATCTAAATTAGACCCCCAGGGGGTAAAGTACTACGTGCTGCATAGAACCTTACATACACAGAGTACATACATATACCCTGGTTACTTATATTCTGCTTGTGCTTTATCTTGCATAAAATACGGGACGGAAAATGAAATAGCGCCTCAAAGGATTACAGAAAACCCACTATCTCAGTATACTACACGTAACGTGCTTTTGAACGTGCACTGTGTCTGTGTGTGTGCAAATGCACCCACACACACACGACGCACTATTTTATCGATTCGGTTTATGCCCCATGGGGTTGTATTAGGCAGACACACACAGGGCAGCTGCCACCACGCTATTCTGCGCTGCGCATTAGTCCTTCAAGGCGCTTTACTCACCGCGCTGTGCTGTTATTGTGTGTGTGCGCGTCTATTTCTGGAGACTAGTTTGAAAATATTTCTGTGTGGTAGGACATTTCTATGCTGTTGAGGGTTTTGCTTTTTTGAGGAGAAACATAAAAATGTCGGTGATCAAGAGTGAGCCGGACACGTGTGACGAGGTTGAGATTATCCAAGAAGCATTGTTGCCTCCATTGCCGGCACTCGGCGGCATCAGGGCGACGCCAGTCAGACGCACGCCTTCAATTGCGTACAAACTGCAGATTGTTGACAGAGTGAAATCTGGTTAGTTGGCATTTTTGGAATAATTGATGTTCCCGATTCAGATTTGTTTGTGAATGCAAACTTCAGGTGAATCGATTCGCTCGGTGGCCAAGTCAATCGGTTTCGATCGAACCAGTGTACGAGATTGGGTGAAGAACGAAGAGCGCATGGTGCAATGCATGAACACGAATATGAAACAGGTGCGCGTTAGATTCACAGAGATTGAAAGCAATCCACAAGGGCGACATGAAACACCAAAAAGTTTCTTTGTCAACGGAACCAGCATGGCACTTTTGGAGGGCTGGGGTTGATGTTTCCCAACTCTTATGGAAGCAATCCAAGTCTATGTCAGACGTGTCGCACGCGTTTCGCGCAACAACCACAACTTGAGGAGGCAGCCGCTAATTACATCCGATCGCGTCAGGCTGAGGGTGCGGTACTGTCTTATGATGATATTCGACAATATGTAATGCACGACGGCGGATTGGAGGTATAGGCAAACTACACCAACATGAGCTCGATTTCGAAGGTGGGGGGAACCCAAAACAAAAAAAAAAAAAAAAAAAATTTTCTCCCTTCTGTTTCCTCCCACCTAAAAATTTCCCCAACCCAACCCCCACAAAATTACCCCTTCTCCTCCCCCCCCCCAACCCCTCCTTTATGTGAATCATAGGTTATCATATTTTTAGCTGCCATTCTGGGTACCATAGCAATGCCAATGGACATGATAACAAGCGTGACGAGGTCCAAATTTAAAATTCTTCAACCGATCAGTACAATCAGGTGCCCGAGAAATTCAAATGCTCGGACAAATGGCTGGCCAATGTTTGTCAACGCAATGGGTTGTCGATCGGCACCAATACGACCGGGAATAAGCGTGGACCGAAACCGAGGGACAGCATCAACATGGACAGGTTGTCGCGACTGTCGTCCAGCTCTGATCAATCGTTCGTGTACACTGCTGATGGACAGATTTGGTTGGCTGACTCGGCACCGGTAAGATGGGCATGGTTGGATGATTGAATTGTTGTGATTATTGTGGCTAATACTTGGAGGCACTCTTTGGATGTCAAATTTACCTGGGCTGCACGCAGGTTGATTTCGTTCCGCCCAGGGTTTAGGTTACCATTTGTCACTGGGTTCTGGACCAATCTTACGCTACTTATAGTTATGGAAATCAATGAGTGCCCACCCTTCTACCACGCCGTATATTGTCACGATTAGCAGTGCCTGTCGTTTTGCACTCAAACTCACAGCTTGTTCGTCAACGTTGCAGCAACGTCGCAATCGTAGTCGTTTCGCGCAACAACCCGGCTTGGAGGACGCAGCTGCCAATTTTATCAGATCCTGTCAATCCGAGGGTTTGACTCTTGCTTACAACGACGTTCGACAGTACATTATGAATGATGCTGGGTTGGAGGTTATGATATTTCATGTGTATTTCATATAATATTGTATCGCAACCGGCATGCGATCGAAGAAAGTAACTGTTTCTGATTTTCCAGATTCCTGAGAAATTCAAATGCTCGGACAAATGGCTGTCGAATGTTTGCGAGCGCAACGGTCTATCGATTGCCACCAACGCCACCGCTGGCAGCAAACGTGGACCGAAACCAAGGGAGCAACACAGCAAAATGGACTATGACGACGATTATGATGACCGGTCGAGTGCTGCATTCCCGTTCACGGTCACTCCCAATCTAAATACATCAGCCACCACCACCACCACAGCCACTAATGTGAATGAATATTCGGAAAAATCGGCTTCCCGATCGTATGAGGCGTTTGTTGATGGCCTGCTGGCCAAAGTGAACAGTAAATTTGGCACTTATGATGAAAAAGCCGGGCGGATGAAGCACAGTCCGAACATGAAACTAGAAATGAAGTCTGAAGCTCAATCGCTGCGCAATATCGGCATTGAAACATCACCGCGTGTTGAAATCGATTTGGAGCCTGAAGAAACGGCTGCCACCACGTCGAATGCCAAGGATAGCCCGTGTTGTTCGTGCAAGAAAAATCCGAGTAATCGAAAAAATGCTGACCTAATTTTTGAGACACCCAGCCGTTCACAGACATCCAGTGCTCCTCCGCTCGATGTCAGTGCAAAACCTGACACTCCTCCACCCAGACAACCACGTCGGATTCCCAAGCCAAACCCAACCAATGACTTGGATCTCAATTTGCAGTGGCCCAGATGGCTGATAGAATCAATGAGAAAGTATTACGGTAGTGCTGTGATGCCGCCAACCACAACCACAGGTCGCTAGTCCGATTCAAACCATTTTTGTGTTTTGTGTTAATTTTATGAGCTTGTGCTATCATGATTGTTGTTTTGCGAAAAACATTCAGAGAACAGCATGATTGTTGTTGTGCGACTGCTGTATTTGTTGCTGTACCTGACCTTGTCGTTTCGAGAAATATCCAACTTTGAACACCTGTATCATTTTGTATGACTGGTTTTAAAAAATGAAGCGATTGTGTAGCTGAAACGTGTCCACATAACGCCACACCACTACCGCAACGGTGTCTGCTAACGTTCGTTTTAGGATGTGTCCGTCATCTGTTCAAAAAAATTGAATTTTGCATTTTCTCGCAGAGAACCAGGCCAGCACAAAAACAACACAAGTGAGATGATTGACTTTGGTTCTAGTGCTCATCTGTAACGCGCACATACACGAGTATGTACCTAACATTTCAATTACAATACGTAACCTGCAGCAATGAATGAGCGTGGCGCTTTTGAAATGCCTTTCGTGTTTTTTGCTTCGAGAATCTTTCCGCCAGCGGTTTTCCATTGTGGTCCAGTGCCAAACGTGTGTAATAGCAACCCTAGAACCGGTACAAGTTACGACACCAGCCAGCTGCAGCTGCGCCTGCCTTTCTTGTAGCATCTCACGCTTGGATGGGTGGAACAAAACGTTGCTGCCAACGCAAGCTAAACTGCTGGTTTGCGCCAGTCAAAGCGGAAAGGACCCAAGTTTACAGCGCACTTATATGCGTATCGAAAGTGAACACAGAAATTGGCGTTAACCGCCCGCAAGTGATCCTTCCTGCCTTGAGTGGTCGGTGCTCTACGATTATAAAGCGATTGTGTGTTTTCTGCCAGCATAGTTGACAAAAAATAACATTCAGCCAGCGGTAACGACTTTGTGTGTGCGTGTGTGTTTGGCGTCGTTCAACGTCCAATCTCTAATGATCAGGCGAATCTTTGCGAAGCCGTCTTTTGCTTTTTTTTGTTCGTGAAGCGCCGTTTTTATATCCGGTGCTCTTGGGATCCCGTTCCCAAGCACCTGCAAGTCAGTAATGAGCTCTCTGGAACCAAAGTGCCACTTTTGAAAAAGTCACTGAACGGGCTCTGACCTTCTCGCGTCTCTAATGTTTCGAACTGAAAAATGGTTAAGCACACCGAGTAGAAATGTCAAAAAACTAGCATATATTCGCGAGGCGAGATCGACAAACTCCCATCCTTTTAAACTGGACATGGCACGTGCCGTACCTTAGTTGCATTTTCCCAAAGTACCTGATTGCGCGAACGTGATTTGAGTTTTCCCCAACACAAAAACCAAGTGCCACAAAATGATACAGCAAGCCGGCATCCATGTGCGTAGTCGTATGAGCAGCAGCCGGCTAAACAGTGAAACCAATTTGGACCTGCTGTCACCGAACTGCACCATACACGAACAATGGAATTATCCTGCTGAAATGAAAATATTGCGGCGGCGACCGGCAGATGTTTCAACAACCGGCATGGAGTACATAACGCTGGATGTCGGTGGCGCTGTGCTGTGCTTGTGGAAGGATCAGATTGCGGATAAGGATCATCGATCACGAGTCACCCGATTGTTGTCCAATCCCGACCGATGGGCGTCGCATCTTGGATTTATACCGCTCGCCAAAGACTTTTACTTCATTGAACGACCACCTACCGAAGCGAAAATCATCAGGCAGTTCTATGAGAATGGTTGTCTCCTTTTGAAGCAAGTTGTCTTATAATTATGATAGTGATGATGTCTTTTGAATTCAGGCACCGTAATCCAACCCCGCTGGATGTGTCCGTTCCGTTTCTACCACATTCTGCTCTATTGGGGCATTTCACTGCATTGCGTCGTGGATCAGCATGTCGCTCAACCGGTCAGCAGGTACAGTAGTCCTACCGTAACCAACAAGCTGTTGCTACACTAATCCAAAATCATTTCGCAGCATCTACAAGTCACGTGACCCGTCACCGTCGATTGATTCTAGCGACCATTCTTTGGACAGTTTGGAACTGGCAGATTGGCATGATTTCAAGGAGAATAGGAGATTCGGACGATTCACTTCATGGGCGATTAATTTGGGAAAAATTCGACGGTATTTTTCTTTTAAAATGTATAATTTTGTTAAATTTATTTCGATTATCGTACACCATTCAGGTACGCATGGATCACTGTTGAGAATAAGCGCCACAGACCCGGCCAGATGTTCTCCGCCGTGTCAATATTCTTCATCTTTCTTTCGCTCATAAGTAAGTCGAAACAGCACGAACTTAATTTTATGACCTGTTTCTCTTTTTGTGTCACTATGTTTCAGGCCTCATCCTGAGTTCGTTGCCCGAATTCCAAGAGCGAGCGCGGCATCGCATAGAACACGAGAACAGGCATTCGGATTCAAGCAATTCAACGCACAAACATTCACTCGGATTGGAGCTGGAGATCGTCTACAGTGGGTCGCAACCACCGATGGTACAGCGCGGGTGCTGTAGTTTTGTTCGTTTCAAATCTTGTTTGTTTTCATGGTGGCATATGTATACAGTTCGTGAGTACCTTGCCTTTGGTAGGAAAATTGAAAAGTTCCGTTTAGACTCTATTACTCTTTCTTGCGATTAAGCTTAGGCAAGAGAACGCACCATAGCCAAGACCCATCAATATAGAAAAGTACGGGCACATATGCGACGTGCTGAGCGACCCTGGTTAGTATCACCCTTGTTATCATGCCCATCAATCAGGCAGTGATGCACCCCATCAATACTTCGCACAGGTTCCCATGCCCATCTTCGGTTACATCGAGACGATCTGCATCATTTGGTTCACGATCGAGTTTGTGCTGCGTTTCTTCGTCGCCAAACATCGATGTCGATTTCTGCTGCGATGGTTGAATCTGATCGATTTGGCCACCATTCTGCCGTTTTATGTCAAGCTGATCTTACAGTACACCGGATGGCACAGCACACATATCACTAGGGTTACCAGTGAGTTTGGGTTATCGCCGCCATGTATTGCCCTTCTCGTTGATGTTTGATCACAGTACATAATGGCATAAGGTGTCATGTTCGTGCTACGAATGTTGCGCGTGCTGCGCGTTGCGCGTCTGCTCAAAATGATCCGATACAGCAAAGCACTGCAGGTACGTGATTGATTGATTTGACGTTTATCGGTAGCATCCAATCAATAAGTCAATCGATAATGCCCACCACAGGTGATCATCGCATCGTTCACATCGAGTATTGAGGAGTTGTTCATGTTCTTCATGCTCACATCGACCGGCATCATATTTTTCTCCACCATTCTCTATTTCCTCGAATGTGACGAAAATCCAGCAATAAACAGAGATAGACCGGTAAATTTTTGACTCCTGTTATTAGTCCGGATCAACCGTTTTTGTGCTGATTCTCAGGTTCATCCCAACCAACGCGACGGGTTCTCGAGCATCCCTGCATCCGGCTGGTGGTGTGTGATCACAATGACCATTATTGGATATGGTGATGTCGTGCCTGTTACGACATGTTAGCTTTTTTATTCAAATGCGCTCTTTGAAATCTAATATTTCAGGTTTTTTAATTTTCCAGCTGGCAAACTCGTAGCAGCATTTGCGTCTATAGTCGGTATGATCGTGCTGGCCTTCCCGGTCACCATGGTGGTCGAAAAGTTCATCACTCGACAGGAAGAGTTCGTGCAGAAATTGGAGGTATCTGTAAATATGACGATTTCTCTTTCTTTCCTTTTGGTATATGTACAGTACATGCGTTTTATTTTAAAATGTTTCAGGAAAAACGTCAAGTCGAACTGTACCGCAGTCGCACGGCTCCACCGCGTAAACCGGCCACAGAATCACCCGAATCACCAGCTAAATACGCACGATTTGTGATGTGCGTGCAGTGAGACGTCATTGTGAAATCTTAGTCGCATATCGACTAATGGATACTTGACTAATGGATATTGATCATCTTGAATCTTGACCAATGGAGAATTTATCCAAAGTTCAGGCACACGTTGCTGTCAAGCTCGTGGTTGTTTCTAAACTGGTTTATTTTCAGATGAAAATGGTTTGTCAGAACTACAAGTATAGCTTGGTGGAGCGGCTGAGCGGGGCTGAGCCTGAATCAGGGTCCATCTTTTGAATTTTGCATAAATTCTCTAATAGTCATTGCGCAACCAATACGTAAGGAGCTTGAACGCAACGTAAAGTGCACAATGTAGCAATCTGATCTGACTTTTGATTTTATTCGCGCCCACACTGTCGTCGTGGGTTACACAAATATGTTCGTCATGTTACATACTTGCTGTATTATTCGAAAATGAAATCTGGTTCTCAAGCAAGTTAATGTCAGGGCTTCGTGTACGACATCTTCTCGGAACATCTGGCTGGCTTGGGTGGGTGCACCGACTAGTATTTCTCACAACAAATGGCTTGAATTTTATTATGGAACCCCAATGGGGCGTGCAAACAGACGTTACGCAAAAAGAGTCGGGCACACCAACATCACCTGGCACTATCTGTGAACTGTCAGAAGCAGAAAATAACGTAGGAATTCTGTTGTAACTGGATATGCAACTTGGATGGGCATGAGCACCATGAAAAAAACGCGGGTGCGTTATTTACCCAACTAGGCCTGTCATTTCGACCGGTTCCGCCTGTGTTTTTGTTCCATATACTAACTGGAGTGCATTAGTTTAATCAGCTCAATTTTTTCAGTCTTTTTTTGCTAAAAGCCATGATAAAACTCGGGTCCAATCGTAAACCTGAATTTCTAGCCAGCCCCGCCCTCCCAACAGTCTCGCACAATCAAGCTTTCAGATTGTGAAATTCGCATCCGTGTGCCTAGTGATTGGCATCAGCCTATCAGTCTTCGTTCATGCTCGCAGTTTGGCATGTATAGGTAGCAAAATGCACTTGTTTTTGGTATTATGAAAACTACGGATCACAGCATTTTTAATCTATGTACTGTAATGTAATGTATGCACGTTTAGGTTATAGGATAACGTGTCCACGTTTCTCCGTGAATTCGATCTTCTTGTCCGTCATAAACGTTACCAGCGTTCTTTATCGTCACATTGGGTCAACAGATAAAATGTTTTGCTTTTTTAGAACACATCATTGTTTTCCTGCCCGTTTTGCCCGTAATTCAGTCTGTCATGAGGCAAGGGGCACAGCAGGGATACCAACCGGGGCGCACGCGAAAATCAAAGCTGAAGAAAAACTTGTGACAATCCATCTTACAACTTCGGACGGGCACACCACCCTTTGTTCACTCTTGCGGATAAGTAGGTTTTTTGGGTATAGCCACGAAAGGCATAAAATTTTTGTTCCAGAAGGTGCTCGACAATTTTGATCAAACGCTTCAGCGAGCAAAGATGGATGATACACTTGGCCACAACAATTGTTTCCTGTATTTTGTTAGAGTTTGAAGATTTATGACACTTTTTGCACGTCTTGTTGGCGTCTCTATTTATTGTGCTGCACAGCATTGTGAACGAAGTTCCATACCAGGGCTCCATACCGCACCGCAACAAGTGGGCTTCGAGTAATTCGCAATCTAAAAACTAGTCTTTCGCACTTGAGACAAATTTATTTTCAGACTGGATTGATGGGCCACCTGACCCAGTAACAGAGACAAACCACTGAAACCGCACAGAACACTTGGTACATTTCATAAAGGTCTCTCTGTTTTAGTGTCTCGTTTTACAGTTCTTTCCAAAAGTTTGAATTAGCCAGTTTTGCAAATTACAGTCTGTTCCGAATGTGCCATTGTTTCGAATTCAATAAAAAAATTGAAAAAATACATACACACGTGCCCGTGGAAATTGTGGTACCAATTGCAGCCGAATTTTTGTTTGCTGTGATTCCAGTCAAAATAGAGTTGCGCCAGCAGCCTTTGTCTACTTTGCCCTTTCCACAACGTTTTTCGCGCAAGCGCGTTTGGCAGCGTCCAGCAACGTCACCTTTGTGCGTTGTTTTTCGGCAAGTGTCAATCGGTCAAGTTTTATGCTCTGTCATCCGCGCCGAACCTTGTCAGACAGTATAATCAGTGTTCACGTCAGTTTTATGCAGGTGAGAACGGAAGCGCCTGTGTCCTGTCACCAGGACCAGTAAAGTGATGCAGTCGTTATGCGCTTTGGCTCGTTTCCCGCGGTTGTGCGCTTGTGGCGGCTGCACTTCAGTTGCCACCTTAATCATTGAACAACCGAGTGCGGATGCGGTGGTTGGCCTTGCTCCACCGCATTTGTGCTCCATTGATGGGGACACGAGTGCGTAAAACCCGGATGTTCACTAATTTTGAAAAAAAGATGAATCGATGCTTTTTTTACCGCAATCCATAGTCGTGAGCATCAGGTACACTCATTCAAAGCAGTATCGAGTATGCGATCAATCTGCGGTTGACTGATCTACTTTTCGCGAAAAAAACGCGCTCGCACCATTTCCAACGGGTATTCCAAAAAAACGTGTAGCAAGGGCCAAATGCGTCTTTAAAAAAAGGTGATTCCCACTGTGTGGTGTACGAGTACGACACTATGCACGTGGTCCTGACTTCCGTCCAAAGCGTGCCAAAAATTCTTGATGACTTTTGAGAGCGCGCGTATGTGTAGCAATTCCCCAGGCTTGAACTTAGTGGTGTGGTGTCCGCTGTTTTCGTAACCTAACTATATTGGCGCGGCAAACAGTAACAGTAATACCAGAGCTTCGGTAAATGTCATTTGCATGCCTGACTGACCATCGCAGCAGCTTTGTGCAAACGACCACCCTTGCTAAACTGTGCGTGCGTCTGACTAAATGACATCCTGAAAATGGGCCCACTTCTAGACGAACTTTTTATTCGACTCAGTCAACTGTATCGCTGCGTACAGAAAGGCTGCTCGGCTGTTATATTTGAATCTAGTCGCTACTTCGGAATAATGAATCTGCCCCCGAGCACAAGTGTGATTGGCAACAGAAACGGCGGTGATCGATCGACAGTGAACATTTTCATCGATAATCACTTCAAAATCGACATCGGCGGTCGCATTGTCTGTGTGACCAGACATGACTGCGCAAGGAGCGTTTTTGCGTACAGCATTGTGCAACGGTCCATCAGAACGGGCATGCAATTAGGC
This sequence comes from Rhynchonema sp. JSB1_4, assembly GCA_030248065.1. NCBI lineage: Eukaryota > Metazoa > Nematoda > Chromadorea > Monhysterida > Xyalidae > Rhynchonema > Rhynchonema sp. JSB1_4. The sequence goes on from JASAMV010006729.1 coordinate 19,853, forward strand.
CCGAATTGGTATTTTGTGGAACGCCCACCCAGCGAAGCAAAGATTGTCAGACAGTTTTGTGAAACTGGTGAGTTGAGTTCGCGCAACGACGGCCACATTTTTAGTGTCAGTCATGTTTGCATGCTCCGATCTGTTTTGGGATCATGTGGCCATCTGGAGCATTGGTTCATCATTGGTCTGTGAATACACAGGACGAAATTGGCAACATTCACTTTTCTTACGGTATCATTGAGGGAACTGACAAAATCATGTCAATAAATTTTGCCAAAATAACGTAGGTTTCGTGCACAAACCCCGATCGCAATGTCCTAATCTGTTCCTATCGACCCTGGATTTCTGGCACATTCCGCGTGCACTGGTTGTGGGTGGCGAGACACAGAAACAACAGGACACTGTCGATAGGCTGACACCTGATTGTTAGTTTTGGTTTCTGTTATACGTGCCCATACTGTTTGGAACATATGTAGTTTATACCAGTTTTGTAGAAGATTTCACAATCCAGCGAATGGCAAATTTGAATGCTATCTTGACAAACGTTTACAAAAATTTGCTTTAGACCAGCTCCCTGATTTTCAGGGGAAGAGTCCGGATCCCCCGGGTTGCTGTCAGCATCAGCCAGTTCCTACCAACGTGCGTTGTTGCACGAATACGAGACCGAGGTGCATTTCACCCAATCCAAATCGCTACGATATCGATTGTGGTTGGTGGTCGAGAATCAAACATCGTCCACAGCTGCAAAGTGTTTCTCATACGCATCAATGGTGTTCATATTGTTGTCGTTGGCAGGTTTGAATGAACATTTGTTTCAATTTTTGAGTGACGAATGTTTTTCAGCAACAGGCCGCTGGGCATGATAACAAAACTACATACGACATGGATTATAAAGATGTGAGGACAAAACAGAGTTAGCATGACTTTCAGGCATGATCGTAGGATCGATCCCTGAATTTCAAGTTCCACACGCGAATACAACATCAAATTCGGACACTGCTCACAAGGGTGGTCTTTGTTGGTTATGTAATTAGTGTCTCGACAGCAGTTTCGTGTTCACAAATTGAAACATTTCACATACAGGTAATCTTAATTGTACCTTTGTGCATGCACATTAGTGCTTATGTACAGGCGCGGGTGACCCAATCGCACCAATCGTCTGGATCGAGTACATTTCAATCGCGTGGTTTTCATTCGAATTCGTGGTTCGTCTGATCGCCACGCCGAGCGTATTCGAATTCATTCGCGTTCCACTCAACATCGTTGACTTCATCACCTTGGTCCCATTCTACATGCAACTCACACTCACCGCGGCCGGGGTCAAGCCAGAGGCAATTGAGGAGTTTGCAGGTTGGGCAAGGAAGTTTGAGATTTAGGTATACTCTAATGGCCATTCATCCCGACGGGCGAGACGGGCGAGAGGGGCGAGAAGGGGCGAAAAAAATTAGGGGCGAAGGGGCGAGAAATGTGTCCAATAAGTAATGCACCACGCTTAAGGATAGGCGGCGTCAAATTGTGATGCAATGGTAACGGTTGTTGCAAAACTGATGTTTCACGGCTCCCAATTACTTGTTAGTACACATTAGCGCATTTACATATGCAAAAGCGTAACAGTTCGTTAGAGGTACACATTTTTGTACGTTGGTCTGTGAACGTGACAAAATCAATTGTTGTGCATTTCGAGTTGTGAAATCTTCGTCCTTGGGGACCCATGCAGCGCACCGTTGTATGAGTCATGTGCGCAGCAGACAGGTTTTCTTGCTGCAAACAGTTGAATTTCTTCTGTGGATTTGAACTGGACGACCAAAATGGTTCAATATTTCACACGCCTTTTACAGGATGTATTAGGGCACTGGAGCGTAATGCCTGTTGTGTGCTGAAACCGATACTACAGTGTCATTGCTTGACGAAACAAACGGTGGTAATGCACAAAGGTGAACAAACTGCTTTTAGGAACACTGACACCCGTTCAGTTTTTGGTCTTTATTTACCGTTTGTCTTCAATGACCCATCTACTCGCGAAAAAATTATCGTATTCAAACTACTGATGTTGATCATTGACCTCGTCATTGCCGTTTTTGACGCGGTTTGTTCATTGCCCACGTGGCCGCGGCAGATTACATCATTTCTGATCCAATCTCGTCTCGCATTTTCATCTCGCTGCTGCTTGTTTTTAGGCTCATGCTGTTCAAGCCGTCATCGAGGGCTTCGATGCTCTGGTTCGACTGTTGGGCGTGGTCAGACGTCTGATGCGTTGGGCCAGCACTCCCTGAATAAAGAGGTGCGATATACTGTTTGGTCATTTGTATCATTGCGTAACTTCTTGTCGGAGACCGACCGGCAACTCAAAAATGAAAGAAAGAGAATAAAAAAAATTTTTTTTTCAAATTTTGTTTCCGATGCGTTAGTGTGTACGCCGGCCAGAGGTCGCAATCGGGCCCGGTTTTGGCCGGCCCGGCCCGGCCCGACCCGGCCCGGCCCGAACCCCCAAACATCCGGTCCGGCCCGAATTTTTTGGCTCATGCTTTAACCGAATTTTTCCCATAATTTTTGCGATTTTTTTCGGCACATTTTTTTGGTTGAAAGCAACGGTGTTGCAGGTGGTGGGGGGGGTCCCCCTAGGTACAGTGCAGCCCGTCCGGGCCGGCCCGATTGCGACCTCTGACGCCGACATGCACGTCCAATTTTCTTTCTGGTTTTGTCTTAGGCTTATCTGACCTTGCAGTCGGAAATCGGAACGCTCGCTAACAAACACCATCTCAAATTGGGCAAACGAACGGCCGGCAGACCGCGAGCACCCGACGTGAGTGCGCTAACGCAGATACGCCAGCAACACGGCCTAATATTAGAGGCCGACGGGAACGAACAACGCTACTTGATCACCACAAAGGAAGGTATGTGCAACAACGGCACTTCAGAAAATGGTCATTCTTTCAACGCTATCGTTGCTAAAACGTACGGACAATAAATCCCGTAACGAACTGTAGGTATCGCGGTGCTGATGGGAGTGCTGAAAAACCAGTGGAGCGACAAGTTGCCGAGATTAGCAACGTATGATGTGACGTACAAGCAGGGTTCGTGCCTCTTTGCCATTTAAAGGGCTCGGGGCCCCTAGCTCCAAGTTCTGCAAAAATACACCATTTTCTGGAACGAAAAGTCCCTCTACCTAGAGATAGCGAATCTCCAAGGAGCTGAAACCGTGTGCGCGACATACGCTCTTAGGATACTTTCCAACGGTACATAACAGTATGTCCTGCTACCCTTTCTTCGGTTATGTCCCGAGCCCTTTAATGACCATATCGTGCGAAAAACATAAGCTGTAATGTATGACGTTGACCCCAAAATCTTGAAAATTAAAGGCGGCGGAGATCGTATGATGCACACGTTCCTGGTGCGCATTCCGCAATTCCGGACGAAGGAGAACAAGGCTGTATGCAGAGCAGTGGCAGGCGTGTTGACACACGGTACGTTCAATGAATATGGCTGTGTGGCGAAAAAATGAACAAAAAACAAGACAACATAAGCCACAACGCAATTTCCACAACTTAATTCAGGAGAATCAGCAGCCGAAGTGGAACGGGCCTGGATGCTGTTACAAAAAACACGTGAGTAAAAAATTAAGTTGAAAAACCAGGAATGCATGTTAGGATAAACAAAAACACAAGAAAGCGCACTTTACGTTGTTAACAAGACCCGACCTTGCAGTGCTCAGATGGACCGGTGAAACATTCGACTTCGAACGGGACGACATCCGTTTCGACGTCGTGTTGACGGACGGCTCGAAAGCGATAGCGAAAGCACTGGCCAGCCGTGATCTGCCAATCGTGAATGGCGCCGAACATCACGTAAGAACATCCTCATACTGAACGCAGATAAAAGTCACGTATAAATTGTAACTATGTACTAAATTGCAGTCACTGTTTTGCAGCTTTGTAAATCGCATGCTCGCGACAATATCACAAACAAAGGCAAAGAAATTGTGAAAAACGCAGCGAATCCCGAGGATGCGAAGCTGGCAATGAACATGATTGACAACGCCACGAAAAGTACAATGTTTACTTTAATTTATGATTGTACCACTGCACTGACACATAATAACGCACACTCCTAGAACTGTTCGGCTACACTACAACAACGTTGGGACACACGGACGTGCACCACAAAGGAGTACTGTGCCAGGACAAGGAGGTAGTGCGCCGAGGCCTCGACAAACTGGTGGCTGACGGATCGCTCACGTACAAAACCACCGAGGGCACCATCAACAGTGATTTGCAGTCGTACATCGAAAAGTAAGAACAAGTTCATAGCGAACATGGCCAGTTACAATTCTGTCACTAGCCAGTCAGAATTGTAACGTGTTAAAACTGCTTGCAGATACTGGTACAAAAGCATGGTGAACCAGTTGTCGAACGGCAAGTTCAGCAACAACGACGTGGACCCCCAGGTTGACTGACGGTTCCATTAATGATCATGTCAATGAAGCCCACGTGCAAACACGCGACCCATCATAATTGCTCAGATTCCGGACACGAACAACGACACCGAAAGGCACAACCAACGCCTACAAAAGAAGAACAAGGAAACGGATAACGCCGCCGATTTTGTGACCTATGTGCAGAACTTTGCGTCGACAATCACCGAAGGACTGCGTGATTTGCAGTGCGAGACATTGGGAGAGCGACACAGATCGGCAATTGTGCTGTCTGACACTGCCAAGGCAAGTGCAGGATGAAAATAGTGACAGAAAAACCGAAACATAATTGCGATTAATTGCAGGATGCTTTGTCGCAAGTGCCAAACTCACAACTGCCCATGGTGAACAGGAGCGCGAAGTTGGCATTGATGAACCTCGGCCGTAAGTTAACGCACACGATGACAAACATAGGCTCTCAATGTTCGCAACATTAGTGCTCCGATAGCTATTTTCAGCGCACATGATGTTCCCAAAAGGAGTCTCAGCGTCGCACTGGGCGCAATCGATGGTTGCCGGGCAAAAATGCAGCGAAGACGTGGTGTTCACATATTTTCACAGGGATGCGGGTACCGTGGACCCCACTGATGAGCCAATAACCGGATGGGACAGGGCCACGGCCGTCGCAAAACCACGCCCGGGCACCGTAAGTAAAAATGTAATAAGTACCAAACAGTATGTTTATATGTTTAGCTGAACGGTTTTGTTTAGAACACCAAAACAATACATGCGATGATCGACAACATGTCCAACGAAATGATCGGCAAACATGGACCGACATCACTGCGTGGATTCCACTGGCTCCTGTGCAAATCGGGACTGAACGGCCGACCATGCGTTAACTTCCGACACATGAAATTCTGCCCTCATACGCAGGCAGTCGCGCAGCACTTGAGCTCAATGTGCAAAAACGAGACACCGTTCCACTTGTTGATGGTTAACTCCCATCGTTTACTTACGACAGCGTACACAACCAACCAACATTAAAATTTGCAGGTGCAAGGCGTCGAGAAACTGATTGACGCGCTACAACGCGACCAATCCGCACACAGCTACGTTCATTCCATCGAATTCCCGGTGACGAGGGCTGGAACGAAAGACAAGAAGGGTACGTTAAACAAGAAAACAGCCTTCAATAAAAAACAATTAGAAAAATGTAAACAAACAGTCCTCGCCGCGCAATGCAGGCCAAAAGGACATGCGGCGCACAACTACGCGCGGATTGCACACCGGGGTGAGCATTTGGAGCGAAGACGAGGAGGAACTGACGATGGTTTTGACCAAAGCAGGTACGTGCTGCGGAAGGGTGCTCTACATTTAAGGCACGTTACAAAAAAATGTATATCGCGCATCCACAGAACCACAAGGCGACGACGACAGCGATAGCGGAGTGGAAGAACTGGAACGCGTGCCGGTGAACGGCGGAGCCGATGCATCGGATACGCTCGATGGACCCGAACAGCACACAATGCAAGTTGCAATACAAGGTAATTAACGTTACTTTCCGCGCTGATGTCTAACCATAACAATGTCATGTACTCACTCTGAACATACTTGATCAGAGATAGAAGTGCCGATGGCAGCTGCAAGGACGCACGAAAAAGCAGCAAAACAAACAAGGCCGACTGTCAGCGACGCACGCAAGGCAGCGGCACAATTGACGAACCAGGTAAATACTACGAAACCTTTCACACACATGTGGTACTTGTACCACACATATAAGTTAAGCCAAATATAAGTTACCCCGAACAGCCGACGACGAAATCGAAAGCGGCCAGAACAGTGCGCACGTTGTCCAATGAAGACCGCGAACTGGAATCAGCCAACCTCGCAGAACGGCTGGGAAGTAAGTCCTGCCGCCCATGCAGCACGTGCTCCACCACAGTTATTTAATAATTTGACACGCCACTCACAACGTGAACGCACAAGAGAAACGTTCCAGTTCCGCCACGCCAGCCACCCACGCTGCCAAAAATGGACGCCAAAGTGCTGCACGACAGTCAGAAACCGGGAATCTATTCCGATTTCCCGTACTGCGCTCCCGAACTGGCTGAAAAGTCAATATACATGACATGTGCAAAAACAGGTAACTGGCACAAATTTGCAAAAAATGGCTTGAAAAATCACAAGAAATGTTCCATAAACGACGCGAACGGGGTTGCAGAAAACGCCGTCCGCCTGCAGCGTTACGAGCACAGTGAAAGGGTCAACCGCATGATGGTTCCGCCATGCGACCGAACAGAGCCGTACACCGCAGCGGACTGGCACAAACGGCCAAACATGGTGTTCTTCCCGATGAACGGCGGTAAAATATAAAGAATGTAATATAAAAAATTTAAGACAAAAGTGCTAAGAATCACAGTATTTCAGACGTGACGGACGAATTGATAGAAGCGTCCAAACAGCCCGGCAGACACCATCTGTCAGAGTGGCCTATGATCGTGACGCTGTACGATGCGTTTGTGTTGAACGAGGCCATCAATGCTGGCAAAGAACCGACGACAGCAAATACAAACGAACAAGTGACGTATGTGCGCGAAGGAAGCGGGGTTAGCTATGATTTGTTGCAAACTACTACCTAAATTTGCTACCCAAGAACACATGTTACAAAATTCATGGTTGAACCCCAGGTGACGCACATATTCAAACACGACGACCTGGAATTCGAATCAAAGTACTACCCAGGAATGACGGTGATGCAGGTGTTGCTGGCTCGTTGCGCAACCTGCAAGGTACATACCCTTCCACTACAACGTTTCACAGATACATGACAATATCAGGCGCATAAACATGTACGTATCTGTTTCAGAAATTCCTTGTGCGCAACATGGACAAGCCGCCGAAGAAAGGAGATTACCGATGGTTCTTCGTGACACAAGAAAGCACGATCAACAACGGCGAGTGGCATCACACGCTGCAGTTGGTGCATTGCAACAACGAATGTGTGTTCAAAAGGTACGGAATATGATGATATCACATAGTAAAAGATAAGTCGACGTAAAATAAATGGGAATTGAATTTAGATACCCGTACGTACACCTGCTGGATGACGGAGAGCAGGGCGACAGATACAAATGGGTGCACATGCACGACGCCACCGCGCAGTACATCCAAAACTCGAACGCAAACGAGAAACGAAAAGTGCTGCGACAGCTGTTCAACATATTCGGCTGCGATTATCGCAAATACGTCGAACCGCTGAGCATCGATGAGGAACACAACGGTAGGCCGTCGGAAGACTACGACCCATCCAAGTCACCGTAAAAGGTATGTGTGATTAATACGATGAGATTAATAATTGAGAACGATAATTTGTGTGTTTTCTGTTTTTACGTCTTTTCGCTATATTTGGTCATCGTGACTTTTTGTTTGTCGCTCAATTTTTGTCCCTTGTCGGTAATCTCACCAATTATCAAATTGTGCGCGATCATATAATTTGTATGTACATAACACAGAGATTTAAATGAACACCACAGTTTGTTCTTTCTGGTTGCTACGGTTCTTTTTTCATGCTGGCTTTTTCTTTATCGCTGAAATTTGTGGTCCATCGCGATGTTTTTATGAATGATTAAATTGTGCGCGATCTTTTCATTTCAATGTAACACAGGCTAAAGTGAAAACCATAATTTGTGGCTGGTCCGTTACGTTTTTTTGCTGTTTTTCTTCCCGACTTTTCCTTTGTCGCTCAATTTTTGTGCTTGCAAACTTGTGAATAATCAAATGGTGCACGATCCTTTTATTTGTTTGTCTCGGGTCAAGTCTGTACGAATATCCACATAACTATAGTATGAACACAAGTTTATCACAATGAATGAACACATTAACAGGAAGCTGATTGTACTTTGTCGTGTATCCGTATGCATAATACACATCGGTGTAATAAAACCCACACTGTATCACGGTCGCGCAGTGTGCAAACTTTTGGGCCACCCTACCCTAAAGTGAGATTAGGGGCGATGTGCACAAGGTGCAAGCGGTGCAAGTCGAAAATGAACCGTTTGCATAGGGGCGAGCTATACTTTACGTGCGCCCGTAATTCGCCCGTAATTCGCCCCTTCTCGCCCCTCTCGCCCGTCTCGCCCGTCGGGATGATTGGCCCTCTAATACCGCACTCTATTACGAATTATATTTTGCACTAGTGATTTCCAATTGAGTGTGCCGCACATACAGAAAACAAACAGTTTTATGGCTTACTTCAAGCGGTTAGTATTGTAATACATATGCTGTTGCTGTCATGTTCTTGACCCGAAACTTGTCCGATCTGTGTATTAATGGTCTGATCTCTATCTCTGAGCACTTGACAAATTTTGTTACAAGTTTTCAAACACCCATGCCGGTCAGGTGTGCCCAGTTTTCAAAGCACCACTGTGCCTGTACTTTCATTAACTTGTCTGTTGTGAAAGTTTGAAGAAATCTGCTAAACCACCTTTGAGTTTCAGGTATAATCTTCGTGCTGCGCCTGTTACGTCTACTTCGCGTGGCCCGTCTACTCAAACTAGCGCGATACAGCAAATCACTCAAATCCGTTGCGGCTTCATTCGTTGCGAGCACTCACGATCTATTGATGTTCTGTATCCTGCTTGCAACCGGAGTGCTCTTCTTTGCCACCGTACTCTATTTTCTGGAATGTGATACTAATCCGAAAATGAAGGTTAGGTTTTTGAATTATGGATTCGCGTCAAATTCTTACTAAATTAAGATAAATTTTCATTGCAGAGCATCCCTCAGTCAGCATGGTTCTGTGTGATCACAATGACTGTGGTCGGGTACGGAGACGTGGTTCCGGTCACTGCCGGTGGGTTGTTCTCTTGGACTTCATACTAAATCTGACTAGCTGATGTTTCACTCCAAATCGCGCAGGTGGCCAAATGGTGGCCGCATTCGCCAATCTGGCTGGAATGATGGTGCTCGCGTTTCCCATATCGATTGTCGTCGAGAACTTTACAATCGCTCATAATGAAGGATGAAAGTAGAAATGTTTCCAGATGACTCCCCACTTGATTGAAAACTGTGATACGAAACGCACTTCTATCTTGACGTGTCCATGATGTGTAGTGATTTACGTTGTTTCATGCGCGTTGCATGAATCTGAAAAGAGGCAAACTTATTGAATGTTCCGTCGTGTCATGTGCCAAAGATGTACAGTAAACAGTACCAGCTGCAATTTTTGGCTGATTGAAGCCTGCGCCTGCATGCTCAATACAAGAGCCGGCAAAGCATGCAGGCTCGGCAGATGCATCACTGTGTTTGCTTGTTTTATGAGACATAGGTTTCAGTGTATTTTCTCTTTCTGAGATATTTGATTGTCTTGAAGGAGCTCTTGATTTTCTCGAGTTTTATCGATTTGTAACAATTTTTCGCACAGTTTTTGTGGAACATTTACAAAAGAAAGAAGAACGTCTCATCCGGGACTTATCTTGCAATTGAAAAGTTACAGTTTTTGCGTTGTTCGTAACACCGATATAGGAATTTGCAACGCCTAAAGGGGCGATCACGGGCTCGTTAAAAATGTTACGCAACAACTGACCCGAAATTCTGAATCAGCGCCGAAGCTAGACCCCGGATACCAATTTTGAGCCAAATCGGTGACATGACATCAATTTGTGTATGAGCTCTGAGGTTTTTAGCAGGGCCACGTGACCTAATGAACACCGGATTCGGATTCTCCGACACGAATTACCCCTGGTCCATTTTGCACCATTTATGTTCCAACTGAATTTACCTTGGTCCCCCTGATATGAATTTTTGGACCGGAGCGGAACGTGTTGCAGGTGACTGCTTCCGTGTATACGGACGGAACTGAATAATGGAAACTGCATGCTAAAGGTTGCCTGATCAATCAGCTTCGGTAAGTAATCAGCGTTTTCTAGGCGTTCGGACAAACATATGGGAATACAACAATAACCTGTGACTCACAATTACGAATGAAAAGCTTGAGCATTTACCCATATTTTTTCTCGAATAAACACACTAAGCCTACAAATGTAAACTGTAACAACATGACCAAAATGAAACGCGTATTGATTCTCTATTTGCTGCCATTTGTTGTCCGCTCAACAGAGACGTCTTCTGACACGCACCAGTTGAATCGCGATTTGTGTCACAATCAAACGCAATTCAACCATAATTTCGGCTATCAACTGTACTATTTCTACCACCAAGGAATCTGCTACAGTAATCACGAGAAGGAAGCCTCTTGGCTGGAGGCACAGCGAGCGTGCACAAAGTTGAGCACACGTGACCTCGGCAAGGGGTCGCTGGTCACAGTTGAAACTTGGGAGCTTCTCGCAGTAATATTGTATGAAATTAAAACTTTTGAGGTTTGTAACAACTTTAATATCATGGTATTCGATTTGAATTGTGGAAAAGCAAAACAAAAAGCTTTTCATTCACTGTGCAGAGATCTTGGATTGGCGGGCACGCGCCTGAAGAGAGTGGATGTGATCAAAAAGACGACTTCCAGTGGGTGACTGACAACAGCACATTGCGGGACAACCTGTGGCTGTGGTATCAAGGTAACGACCAAGGTGAACATGGGAAACCTGATGGTTCAGGCAATTGCTGTCTGTTTGTAAGCTTGACAAAAATTGGATTGCACAATGATGACTGCAATTCCACTCTGACGAATTTCATCTGCCAACAGTCGCTGCATGCTTCTGCTAATATCAGCAAAGCTTCACCTGATCATGTCAGGTTGGCGGGAATTAACAGGATCAACATGCTCAAGATTGCTTTTGTGTTCGTAATCTTTACTGTTATTGCTTTATGCGCAATCGGTATGAGATGTGATGTTAAAGAAAAGGGCGTTATTGATCGCAAAACCGTCTACAAGCTCGTTTGCTTCAGAAAACCTTTTTTAACGTTCGAACTCAAACGATCCTGATATCCTAAACTTCTCAAAAATTTGTGCGTCGGTTCTTCCTCCAGGAGTGTTTTGTCGGCAAATTACATTTTCGTTATAATCTTGCTTATCAAAATAGAGTTTTGTCATAAAGCAAACGCAATACTTGAATAAAACTATTTTTTGATCTGAAAGTGTTGCTGAACTATACAATACTAAATATTGTTATAGGCAATCCGCCAGCTCATGGCACTCAACACACACAGGCTGCACGCTACATTACTGCCATCAATGAATGCCTCTATTCTCTGCAGATGAGTTGAAACATCCTCAAATTTTGCAACAGTGCAGAGAAGTGTTATATCAAGCAGCAAATGAAAACTGAATAAATTAAAAAGCGGTCATCAAAGTATGACATTCGCCCAAAGTGTACGTTTTGTTTAGAAAATGGCGTGTGCTGCTGCATGCGCTGTGCGTGTAAAAAGTGCCATGAGCCGATGGATTGCCTATATAAGTTTATTTTCATTGTTTTATTGGTTTATGATGTTTCAAGTGCACGCATAAACCTAAATGAACAGAAACAACTTCATTCACCCGATGTTTCACTTTCTACCGAGAATGATCACATAATTTCTTCGTCGTGTCGTGTCCCCACCATTGTTCCCCATTCCATCCGCTTGGGGCATCGCCTCAATGGGCACAAGCGATCGCGTCATTTTGCGATCCAGCAGCTGCTTCCTCATCAACTGACGAATGTTCAGGAATGCTTCCGGCAGAATGAACGATGTTGGCTGAAACAACGGGTGAAAAATTTTTGCACCGTTCACAAAGGTTGGCTGATTGTGCTGCCCAAAGTTTTGCCACATGACATAATGTCTGTTTGCCTGTGATCAGGGTTGAAAAATTTTTTTAATTAACGAGCTTTTTTCTTAAAAAAAGCATTGTATTCTCTAATGTATTGTAGCATGCCGTACAACGTATTTTGATGCATCTAATGTCGTATGTCTGACATACGACCATCAAAATATCGATTACAGCCGGGCCTGGATCGCAGGATCGCCCATGCCGCCCCACACAAGCAGCCCCTTCCTTGCATGTAACAGGATCGACTTTGGGATGTTGGTGGATCGCCCTGGGGTGGTGGAGGATCGCCCTGGGGTGGTGGTGGATCGCCCATCTGCAGTTTCGTACATTTGGCCTAAATTACACTTTGGTTCACATTTCTCTTCCCATTTATTTATTCCATGCGCGACATATGTATTCAATATGCATGACAATGAGAAATCAAGAAAATATCAGCACCCTTATAAAATTCATTAGACAGCCTGAACATGGAAATAGATATCTTGAAAAAAAGAAACATAAAGCTGGATGACAATAATGAAACATCTAATGAGTTATAACTCACAATGAGTTATAACTTACAATGTTGTGTTAGTTAATCCGTTTGGATCAAAGTGCTGCACACTGTGTTTATTTGCTCTTTTTTTCGTCATTATCACAAGGTTTGCATCAAGAAGGCGATCCTACACCACCCCCAAAACCAAAAGGCGACCCAAAACCGCCCCGAAATCTTTATTTTCCACTTAACTCGTCAAAAACTGACAGGTCGATCCTGTTACATGGTAAATTCGAAAACTACAAAGAGAAAAGGCGATCCTTAACCGCGCTTTCTTACAGCCCAAATCTTGCGTGTCAGATCGACTTTGCGCGCCCGGTTTTGCACCAGACCTGCGTATATACATGTGTAGTAGCATGCAGTAGTACATTATCGGTGCCACATCACTATAAAAGACCAGCACCGCGCATCCCTGTACGGATTTGGGGACAATACAGGGCGCCGCGGGTGGCCTTTTTGGGCAACTTTTTTTTAATAAAAAAAGCAAATCTGAGTTTCAAAAAAAATTTTTTTTTAATTTTTTAATTAACCACTTTTTTGAAACAGCCCTGCCTGTGATGAATAATGGAATGTTGTTGTTGTAACTTAGCGTCACCCCACTGCTTCATGTTCGTTTCACTTATTCTTATGTATTGCACGCACGTCTAGACCAATGAGCAACAAGTCATGTGATGCACTTGAACTACATTTGGTAGTGAAACACCCAATCACCTTTCGTATGAAACTTGTACATGTCCAACATCGGGTGACAACAAAGTGTGACGACTGTGAATAGTGGTGACGTGACAAAAGTTAAACTGAGTCACAATGCTTGTTCATTTTCGGTTGGTCGTGCGTGTGTGATGAAAAGACTAGGGCCGCACTCAGACAAACGCGAAAAGCGAAAAGTTCAGCACAACAGCAACTTCTTAAAGCGGGAAACCGTATATCTCATGCTTGCTTTTCTACTACGCAGTTAGATTGTTCATGTCTAACGGTCACAAAAACAACGATCAAACTAGATAAACCACGTTAAAACTGTCAGAATTTATCTTTGAAAAGTTGCTTTCAGGAACAAACGCGAGCTTGTGCCGACTTACGCTCATCCTTTTGACCATGAAAGGCAGTGAGACTGAGACAAGAACCAGCTCGCTGACAGATGAAACCTTTGTGAAAGATTTCACACGTGGCTGTTGGTTGACGAGCTGGTTGGATTCCCTACTGCTGTTGCCTGATCAAAAGGGGGAGCGTAAGTCGGCACAAGCTCGAGTTTGTTCCCGAAAGCAAATTTTTAAAAATTAATTCTCACACTTTAAACGCATTTCATTTTGTTTGAACGATGTTTTTGTGATCACTCATCGTATATAGTCACATTTTATTGCAAAAGGCCGGATTCTGAGAGCATGCGATATCCGGTTGCCCGGTTTAACCACGGACCTAAACCACAGTGATGCTCAAACAAAATGTTTCAGAGGCTGTTTGGCGTGCGCTGTGGATGATGACTACGCTAAAAAAACTTTTTGCTTAGATGAAGACTTGAACCAACCATAGGTGCTTGCATTGCGCGTCTCTCACGTTCCGGGATTACGGTAGGTCGCGTATTTTGCATCAGAATCGGAATCGATGTTACCGCCGCACTGAGACACCCGAAAAATAGACATATTGACAAATTGGTGTAGTCGGTCATGTCGTGTTGTTGCAAGTATGATTGGCGGTATGCGGTTTCATGCGTTCAGGCAACGCATTATGCACCGATTGTGGATAATATTGTGCACCGCACTGAAAACAGGTACAGTTATTTACCGTACTGTATGATACATACATTATGTCCTGTATAATGTAATTTTAATTTTCCGGCTTCTACTATATATGTAAACCAAAAGGAAGAGTTTCTGTCACATTTTTTCATTATTCGGCATTACATATTTGCACAATAATTTGAATGACGCACCGTGCCTTGATGTGCAATAAGCGCTTGGTTACGACGACAAATAAAATGGCAGCAAGCCATAGAAATTCATGATTAGCCAAAAATAGGCATGACCTGGTCGAAGGGTTCGTTTATCAGACAAAACGGGACTGAGCTGCATTTTTACGCTTGCGTGGCTGTACGCGGTGGTATACATCACAAAACGCCGCATGCATGAGCAGAGCACAAAGTCTCTCTCGCCAATTTGTTTGACGAAAATAAAGTTTCAAAACAGCCAGCTTTTACTATTCTATCCCGCCGAAACAGCCAGGAAGCACCCCTGACAGAATGACCGATGCTTTTGTTTATGATGTGCTTGCAAAAGTCAAAGCCGCACTTTGATGGGTTGTTATCCTAGCTGTCATATGTGCGCAGCTATTACGTTACTTTGCTTTTGTAGCTAAAACGGTCGGGCTCTATCATTGTGGTAACTGGTACTGCAGGACAATGCCGGTAGGTGGTCGGGATCTAAAGTTTTGATGTCAAGCGCTGTCATATTGAGCGACATCAAACTTGGTGATCGGATCGGATCGGATGTGATTTGCCTTGGTCCCGGCTTTTTTGAATCGAGGAAATTAAGGAATTTAGGGATACCATGCCACTAATTTCGATCAGCGTAAAAGATGTTCCCCGACCTAAGATGAATAACTACTAACAAGCTGGACGAAACTTGTGGCACCAGTAAATTTTTTAATATCCTCATGCAAATATCACGCACCTGGGTACCAAGGCAAGCCACATCCGATCATCCAAGTTTGGTATCGCTCATTACGTGTTGGACATTTATCATTCAAACAGATGCATCTCGCGACATTATATCACAGGTTACTGAATCTGATGCCAGTGTGCGCAACTCGAGGATGATTAATGTGCAGCACAATTAGTGAGTCTATGTGTGCGGTGCAATGCAACATTAACAGAAATGAGTTGATAACGTTCAGTTGAATATGTCAGACTGACCAGTTAATCATGCGCAAAGGCTGACCATTTCATATTACAGATTGCCACTCAAACTGTGCATTCGGATGGCCAGCCGAAGGTGCGCTGGTTTCACGTTCACAATTGCACAATGGAGTCGTGCTGGAAAACTCATTTCCCCAACATCCGACCGGTCACATCGGCTCTCAGCAGGCCACCGGCAGTCACGGCGAAATGCCTGCATGGTGTAGGAAAACCAGCAAGCTCAGCTGTACATTCATAATTAATGGAGTTGGGGTTGGATGGCGATGGAATTGTTTGTTTGCACACATGTGGCCCTTGAAGTGTTCAGATTCTGACGCACAGGGACCGAGCAATGGAGAATTTGATTCAGAAGGTATATTTTGAAAACATCTAGAGACAAGTGGAATTGAAGCCGTCACAGACATATAAACAAGCTCGGCAAACAGCACAACTGGTCAGCCATGCTGGTTAGCCGCGCGTAGCGCATAGCTTTCGCATTACTTTCGATCTTGATTGAGACCCAGCTAACATCACGGTGGTGTATCGGGTTGCAAAAAATGGATGGAGCCAAGATCGCAAACACGAAAACACGGACATTAAAAAACTGTCAATTGCCGCCCATTCTTCACGGTGGCAAATGGTCTTTGCAGTGGTTAATTCAGCGTGGAAAAATGAGGACTCTTGTGAATGAGCGTTTGACCCATGCTCAAATTCAAACGAAACGCTCGGATGAAGACAGACTGACATAGAAATGTTTTATACCTACTGTACATATCTGAACATATAATCGCTTCACTGCGTGCACTGAGTGAGAAACCAATCTGGCGATCCTATCCTACAGCCCTCAAACATAAATTTCAGAAAGCCGGAAGTATGAAAAGTGAAAAGAGTATCTCACCCGTGAATGTGCAGTTTTTTTACCGAAAAGTCGAACTGAAGTGTGTCAAGAGCTCTCAACCTCAGACAGGCCGCAGGAAGCAAAAGTTCCTCCGCATAAAATATTCAGTGACCTGCATATCGCCGTATATTGTAGACCGTGAGAATACAAACAAAATTTGGGGGTGTGACAGCAAAAATAACACAATCAACAGTTTTATTAACTAAATCAGATATTTCAACTTGCTTGACGCTTCCAAAACGTTATTTGTCAACCGTGTGGTGCGGCGCACGCAAACTTGTGGTATTTTTTCGGCCCAAATCCGCCCAAAACCACAAACAAGCCCACGTCTATTCAATGAACCAAATAAATGTGTTCTCACTCACTCATGCATGAAATGGCACAGGAAGGCACCTACACACGCGTGAAATCTTACCAAAATTTGAGTCAACGACACTTTCATGTTACACATACAGTATTTTCTCCTTCAACGTTGTACTTTAATATTTTTTCAGCTGAAAAAATATTTTTGTAATCGCTGTGCTTTGCATAGGAGCATTGATTTTTTCATATTGAAAGATTAAAAAATATTACAAAATGCTGGGTGCGCGCTTGGTACTTAAGCGGACGCGCGCGGAGCGCTTTTTTCAGCTGAAAAAAGATTAAAAAATATTACAAAACCGAGAGTGACTTTTTCATTTTTTTCGTATTTTATGCATGTTTTTTAAACTTAAATTGATGTTTCAATTGCAAAGTGACTGGTATGAAGCAAGTCATGAAACAACAGTGGGTGTCCCAAAAAAAATTCGGACTAACGAATGTGCAAATTCTGGGAAATAACACGATCTAAACTTGACCAAAAACAACGTAATGGCCCGACGTTGTTCTAAATTCGATCTGACCGGTCAAGTTTTACTGTTTTGTGAGTTACAGTTGGTTAAAAACTTGATTGGCTACTTGATTTCTTGAGTGTTATTTATCATGATAACGTTATGCTCGTTGAAATATTGTGAATGTCATGATACACGTAATCATGGCGAATTGGATCATGATTCAGGACAGAGAGATTCTACCCCAGATTTTTGTGCATGATTTGCGACCTTTTTGTTTTTGGTCAAGTTTAGATCGTGTTATTTCCCAGAATTTGGACATTCGTTCGTCCGAATTTTTTTTGGGATACCCACTGTTCTTTCATGACTTGCTTCATACCAGTCACTTTGCAATTGAAACATCAATTTAAGTTTAAAAAAACATGCATAAAATACGAAAAAATGAAGAAGTCACTCTCGGTTTTGTAATATTTTTTAATCTTTTTTCAGCTGAAAAAAGCGCTCCGCGCGCGTCCGCTTAAGTACCAAGCGCGCACCCAGCATTTTGTAATATTTTTTAATCTTTCAACATGAAAAAATCAATGCTCCTATGCAAAGCACAGCGATTACAAAAATATTTTTTCAGCTGAAAAAATATTAAAGTACAACGTTGAAGGAGAAAATACTGTATTGATATAACACCAGAAAGTGCATTTTTGCCAGTGACGTGGCTGCTTGTTAGCCAAACGGCATGGCCGTTTGGTCGGCATATAATTGCGTTTTATGAACTCAAAAGAACGGCACCTGAGATGCAGTCGATCCTCCTTGTAATGAACCTCCAGTGAATATCTCTCTGTATAGTGAACGAGTATCCATGTCCAGAAGTTCCCGCGTTATGACTGTCTATATAGCGGATATTTCTTTATTCTGCATAGTGAACGACCTCGCCGTCCGAGTGGTTGCTTATGTTCCGAAACGCCTGAGCTTGGTGAACAAAATGTGAGCGACCACAAACCGCTCAGCTCACAACTTGAGCTAGACAGCCAATGAGATGCGCCTGGTATAAACCAGTTGTGAAACGCCATGCTGTGCAGAGGGTCGACTGTAGTACATGCATAACTAATGAAATTACATCTGCAGAGAGCCCTCGAAAATGGCACGTGCACACGAGGAGAAATCCGTCAATTTGAATGTCAGCCAAACGCAAAAAATGGCGTCATTTGCAAAAACATAATCTCCGATTAGTTATTCCAGCACGAAATTTAGGCAGTTGCGCAATTGAAAACCGAGATCACAAAAATTTTGCTGTCTTGCCCTTCGTGGATATCACTGAGTGTTTCGGAAATGAAAGAAAACTACTCGTTACTCAAAATTGATGTCAAAAACCTAAATAGGGATGGGGATAAATTTTCATCTTTTGCCTTGTTGTTCAGGGGTTGTACTCGATCGGCAGGTTCTTGCGACGCACCATGCCGTCACCCTGCAAAATCAGGGTTTGTTTGGTTGTGTAAGCATCAAGATTGAATCAGTGAAACGATCTTCGAACCTGGAACCATTCGCGACGGAACTGCTTGGCGGCGCCTTCGGGTGCATTCGTCCATTCGAACGAGATGCGATCGTTGTTGGTGTCGGCCGTCGCTGCAAATCACAGATCACCATTCAACCATATCCAGTCCATCCCTAACGAGCGACCAACCGAAGTTGAACGGCTCACACGAGATGGTGAGCATTTGCGCCTCCTTCGGGTCCAGACATCCGCAGGGCGGTTGGACGTTGATGCGCTGCATGTTGGTAGTCTTCAGCGCCCAGCCGATTCGATGCGCACCGTTGTTCGTGATGCGAACGTTGTACACCTGTAGTCTCAGCGAAATACTAGTGAAACAGGTGTCAGTTTGATAGAAAATGCCGCGCAAGACTGAATTGTCGGCAACGAACTACCGTAACCCATCATAAAGAGCAACCAACGTTTTTCTCGGTGAACGGCGCGTTGTAGACGATCTTCCTGTCTGGCTCGGTGATGATGTCGGCGGGCATTTGCGCAGACATGATGGCTGGATGGATTGGGCTCGGTTGGGGAAGGCAAATGTGGTGCACATAAGGATCAAGATGATGAATGAAGCTAATTCTGGAAATCGCTGCCTTTTATATCCTCTGCTCTCATGCCACTACCCCCGGGAAAAACGAAAACCGTTTTTCAGGCATAATGCATACTGCATGTGCGTAATTTTCTGCATTCAGTTTTTTATTCAGTTTGTTTTCCTGGTGTGGCTGGGAGTCTATTTGTTAGCCAAGGCAAGCGAACAAAAACTGCTCACCACAACTTGTGTGGGTGGGTGGACCGCAACGGGAGTAAAAAAGTAAGGAGAAGTTGGCTCAAAGAAAAGAAAATAAAAAAACCAATAAAATTCGCCGTTTTTTTCGAAAAATCGATGGAAAATGCGACTTCTAAAAGGTACATAGTCCGCAAACAGCAAGTCGAAGCCGAGGAAATGAATAAGTTTGTTGATTTTGCGACAGATTTCACTGATTTTGATCAGTTATCGTCAGCTGGTTCATCGGCAAGTGCAGCCGATTATGAAGTGAGTTGTTTTCATTTCTTTAGATTGTGATTGTTGTGGCTTTTGTTGGTTGATCGGTCTCTGCGTGCGTACCGTATTGTCGAAATAGAACACGGGGGTTCTATTTTTTCACTGGGATCATTTTGGGGGTTCTATTATTGGGGGGCCAGTCAATTATTGGGGTGTTTATTTTTTCACCCGCCCAAATCTGAAAAAAATCACTTACGAAAAAACGGGTTTTAGATGTACCGCATTGTCGGAAATAGAACCCGGGGGGTCTATTTTTTCACTGGGGTCATTTTGGGGGGTTCAATTTATGGGGGGGTCAATTATTGGGGGGGGGTAATTTTTTTTCATTTGGCCCCCCGATGAAAAAAAAATCATTGTTAAAAATGCCCCCAAAAATGGCTTGTTTTCGGTATTTTCTAACTTAGCAGCGGCAATTATGCTTAAAAAGCTGTATTCTGTTGTGTACGCAAGCTTAAACAACGTTTGACACAACAACACAGCCTTACCATACCACTTATCTGTGGTACGGTGAAAGTTGGGGGTGGGGATCTATTTAAGGGGGGGTGGGGGGGGGGTCAATTAATGGGTGGGGGGTTCTATTTTTGATTTCGAGCCATTTAGGTGGGGTTCAGTGTAGTTCCTGGGCTGGGGGGGAGGGGGGTGGGATCCGCCCCTAAGGTACACTAATTTCCCCGACCAAGGTACACTGGTACACTAATTGCCCCTCCGGGTACACTAATTTCCCCAATTTTTGCCTAAAATGGCCATTTTAAGGCCTAAAATGTGTGATTTTCAGGTCAATGTTCTCAAAAGTCGCCAAAATACCTTTTTATGAAGAATTTGTTCCAAAAGGGGCAAAAATAGGTCAAATTTTCTACCTCAAAAAGTGACTTTTTCCCGATTTTGGGTCTTCCCCAGTGTTGGAGGTGGGGGGGGGGGGTTGGGGGCATAGTTTTTTTAGACACTTTTTAGGTGCAATTTGCACCTAAAAAATCAGAATTGTACCTAAAAAATCAGGGTTAGGTGCAAGGTTGCACCTAAAATTTTGGGCCCTTATTTGCTTAATTTAGCATTTATACAGCATCTTTTAAGGTTGGAAAGCTTAGAAACAAAAAAATGCGCTGCGCGGCTTTTCATTCCTTCCAATAAATTCCATCGAAGCATTTGGTCGACATCGACAAAAAATATTGATCTGATTGATTGATTTCGTACACAGTTAGTACCTGGTGTGCTGGTGATAAGATTCAAAACAAATACATGCTGTACTAGGATCAGTGTAGTTCCTGGTCCGGCGAGGCGGTTAGTGGACCTACAACCTACCCACTTTGTCGGTGCGGCGGTTAGTGTACCTCCCTGTGGGGGGAAGGAGGGGGAAGACTCAAAATTCAGGAAAAAGTCCTTTTTTGAGGTAAAAAATTTGACCTATTTTTGTCCTTTTTTGGAAAAAATTCTCCATAAATAGGGTATTTTGGCGTCTTTTGACAACACAACATTGACCTGAAAATTACCCATTTTAGGCGTAAAATGCCCATCTTGGGCTAAAAATGCCTATTTTAGGCAAAAATTGCGGCGGTTAGTGTACCTGGTGCGGCGGTTAGTGTGCAAGTGTACCTTGGTCGCGGCGCAGTGTAGTTCCTGGGGGGAGGGGGGTCCCCCCTCGGGTACGTCTGCTCCCCCTCCATGGTACGCCTGCCCCACTGTTCCCCCTCCGGGTACGTCTGCTCCCCCAATTTTTACCTAAACTAGGCAAATTTTGGCCTAAAATAGGCATTTTTAGGCATAAAATGAGTGATTTTTAGGTCAATGTCGTCAAAATACCTTTTTTATTGAGATTTTTTTCCTGAAAGGGGCAAAAATGAGCCAAATTTTCGACCTCAAAAAATGACTTTTCTCCAAATTTGGGTCCTCCCCCCTTCCGGGTCCGTCCCCCCCCTTCCCCCCAGGTGGGTACGTCTGTTATCCCTCCGAAAAAAGGGGGGTACCGCCTGTTCCCCCTCCGGACCAGGAACTACACTGTCGCGGCGGTTAG
The DNA here is from genome assembly GCA_030248065.1 of Rhynchonema sp. JSB1_4. Taxonomy (NCBI): domain Eukaryota; kingdom Metazoa; phylum Nematoda; class Chromadorea; order Monhysterida; family Xyalidae; genus Rhynchonema; species Rhynchonema sp. JSB1_4. The sequence goes on from JASAMV010006729.1 coordinate 41,727, forward strand.
TGTACCCTAGGAGGGGACCCCCTCCCCCCAGGAACTACACTGACTAGAACTAGAGCAGAGCATGACAACAGTATTATATACCCACACAGTAAATGAACAGCGAAAGTAATTGATTCGTACGTGACCCCCAAATGTGGATATGGGGACATGAAAATTTCACTCTTTCGTTTTCTTCTCAATCGGTTCTGAAACTAGTACAAAATGTGCTACAAAATGTTGAACTTTCCCTGAAAAGTTTGCTTTTGCAAAGGAAAAGACATTCATTGCGGTACAACTTTATTGAACTTCTAAAAGCACGCAAATAGCATTGAACACACAACCTGGCAAAAAAGCCAAAAATTGGCGTTTTTTGTCCAAAATAGGGGTTGCACCTACTTTGGCCAGCTTGCACCTAAAAATTGGGGGGTTGCACCTAAGTTGCACCTAGTGAATTTTGAAAAAAAAAACCCTGGTTGGGGGGGGGGGGGGGTAGCCCCCCCAGTACAGTTGGTATCCCCCCTCGCCTGGTACAGTAGGTATCCCCCCCGATGTTTGGCATGGTACAGTAGGTATCCCCCCGATTTTCACCCCGGTACAGTAGGTATCCCCCCGATTTGCCTCAAAAGTGCCAATGTTTGACCAAAATGGCCAAAATTAGTGTAAAATCAGTGGGTTTTACCTCAAATTACCCAAAATTCGCGCGCTACGCGCGCATATACTACGTTTTCACACGATTCCACACATAATAAACACATTAAAAATTTTCACCGCAAAACCTAACCCCCCAACCCAGGTACATAACCCCCCAGGCCATCGGCTTTGGTACAGCAGGTATCCCCCCTCTCCGAGCGCGGTACAGTAGGTATCCCCCCCTCCAGAGTACCTCCAACACTGGTCTTCCCCCTCCCCCCCCAGGGAGGTACACTAATTTCCCCGCCGGACCAGGAACTACACTGGTGGGGTTCAATTAATGGGGGTTCTATTTCCGACGACAATACGGTATGTTATGCTCTATGATTGTGTTTATGGGTGTCGAATCTTTACTTATTTGCTTGCCTTATTATGTCATCAATGACTGTGTAAACTATGTTTAATACAACAATAAAGCATTACCATATCGCTATGTGGGCGTGGGGTACCGCACCAGTTGAGGATGGGGTTCTATTATTGGGGGGATTCTATTTTTGGGGGTTCTATTTTTTCACTCTGTCCAATTTAGGGGGTTCTATTATTTGGGGGTCAATTTTTGTGGGGTTCTATTTCCGACAATGCGGTACATTTTTTGTTTCATATTCAAGGCTCGTGCATGGACACCATCTGGTTCCGAATATTCGGTCAATTATCCCGATTCGCGCTGTTCGACTCCAACGCGTCTGCCGCGATGTGAAACGCCGGTTGCTTCCGACAAATTCACCGAATCGTTGCACGTGCTATACGATCTCGATCGAAACACACATGTAACATCCACGGTGTCTCAAGGTCGGTGTGGTAGTGGTTGTCTGTTTTTTCCTGGCAGCAGTGCTGTGGCTGGGGAAGGGGTCCCCCAATGGCCCAATGGTGCCCTACCCGCCCCAACCTGGTATACTACCCCAACCCGCCTCGCTCTGGTGCCGTACCAAACCCCCGTACCCTACCCGACCCGATTTTTACCCTTAAAGTGCCCATTTTGCGGTCAAAAATGTCCAAATTTTTACCCTCAAAGTGCCCATTTTTTTCGGTCAAAAAATTCCCAAATTCGACCGAGCACCCTTAGAAATGCAAAAAATTGCGCGCTGCGCGCGATATATAAAAATAGGCACCCGAAAAAACTTGTATGGTACACTATTCGCCCCAAAAAATCTCCCCCTCCCTCCTCCCCCCAAACTGAGTCCCCCTTCCCACAAAATTCCAGGTGCACCACCTACCCCCTGCCCCTACCCGCCCCATATTTTAACCCCTATGTACCCTGTACCCTACCCGCCCCGCTAAAGTAGCCACAGCACTGCCTGACAGTCTACCGGCAGCAGAGACGAGGCCGTAATCTTCGGGCCGGGCCGCGATTTTGGGTTTTTGTTTGCGCCGGGCCGGAGATTTGGAGAATCGGGTAAAAACCATAATCATACATGTGGAGTGGTGGGCTGTGGGCAGCGCAATGCTTGACGATGTGGACGAGGACAACGATATCCAAATTCACAGATATCGATTCAACGGCTTCAACCTCATCTTGGCAATCGACCATCACCGATCTACATCCTGTTCGTCCTGACGCAAGCGCTGGACTTGACCTGCCTTGGCACGCGTCCGAAGAGTTGCGCAAGTTCTTGGATGATGTTGAATCGGAATGTAGTGCTGGCGAGCTGAAATCAAAATTGCGAAAGAAATCTAGTCCGGAGAAAGGTGGGCGCTTGATCCTAATTATCTTCATTTACGTCAAGTTGTCAAATGAACAAAACTTGCTGTCATCTTCCTCTGATGGCAGGTGCCTGAATGAAAGCATGGTTTTTCTGGCAATCTGCACCTAAAAATTTGAGGTTTAGGTGCAAGCAGTGGGGGGTAGGTAAAGTGGTGAGGCTGGCACCAGGATCCCCTACCCCCGCAAAGTACTAGCCTGACTTGCACCTAAAATTTTAACATTTAGGTGCCGTTGCACCCAGCTGCTTTAAAAAAACACCATGAATGAACGGAACTGATGCGAGAGCTCATTGTCAAAATATTTTTTACCGATCGACACCTTAATTGATTCAAAAATGCAAGCCCGTTCTTTGAACATCATCCCCACCGATTGGAAATCAAAATGCAAACAGTTTTCATTTCAGGTGCCCAGAAGCGAAAGCTGAGTCCAAAATCACGCAAGCGCGAGACGATGCGTCGATACATGCGCCGGCGCCGTGTACGTGACAAGGAACAGGCACAAGGCGAGAGGGAGGAATTGATTAAATTGAGAGGGCGAAATCAGCAGTTGGAATCTCGGGTGCGCTGTGGTGGGCGTTCGGGTTTTATTTTTTATTCATGAACGATAAACTGAATAGTTTTCTTCTGTTACCGTCTGCCCCTTTTGTGTGATTATTTTTTAGTGAATGAGAATGACACCAATCTTCCGTTGACAACCAGCGTAATGTAACGTCAGCCCCCAGAACGTCACATACATTATTATAGTGGCTGTAACATATGGCGATGAAAGGAATTTTCGAAACGGTAAAGGGAAGAAAGTCGAAAAAAACAAAAAAACCAAACAACCAAAACATAATAGACAAAAAACCAAAAAAAAAAAAAACACAAACACACCCACAATAACATAACATCAATTGCAGATCGCAAATCTGGTGGCCGAATCAGCGCGTCAACGCCACGAAATCGTCTATCTTCGTTCCATACTCGCCCATGCATCCCCACTGGCCAGTATGTGCCACAGGATATTAGCCAATCATACGGAACACAAACTGCAATGTGAATTCAACGTGCCAGAATGCCAGGCTTTGACTGATCACGACTACTACAGTGCCAGAGTGCAGTGTCCGAATCAAGAACCGGCAGCAAACAGTCCGGTGCCAACCTTAGAATTCAACTCACTACGTGAAACCACTCGATCTGACAAACCTAAAGTGCAGCCTGAAACATCGGAACCAGTAGTGGAAATGAAGTCAATCAACAACAACGATCTCAACTGCATACGGGTCCAAACGGTCAGACTTCCGAATGTTCAGCAAGCTGTGATGGACGTTTCGCGAAGAAAAAGAAGACGGAAACAGGTATTTCAGAAAGTAAAAATACCGGTGTAACTTTGTATTGAACTTTTGTGAATTCTGTATTCATGAGGTAAACTGTTGAACAAAAATATTGATATCAAGTAAACTTTTATTCCACCATAATGTTCTTCATTGCTTTCGTGGAATATTAAAGTGAGTATTACAGCGGATTATGACCTAAAAATCGAGCAAAAAATCGTTTCAAAGAAACCTGAACAAACCAATAAAAACAATAACAAAGGATTCGCTGCTTACCGGCAACCGCTTATTTGCCGAAAAAGAAAAACCAACACAAACGAATTTGAATCACACAAGAAAGGCACATTGAGCAGTGAAGGTTTTTGGACCGGTTTTGTTTCCTTGGTCGATCAACAAAATAACAGAAAACCTGGAAAACGAAAATGCCACAGCAAAAAATATAGCGAAATAAAAAGAAAGGAGTAGGAGACGAAACAATACAAAGTGGAAGAAAAACAAAAAATGCTAGAAAATCAACATTGTGCGAACAGCTTCACTAACGAGCTGCACTGATCCATGGTATTTGATTGGTTGATAACAAAAATAAACCCCACGATATTACATTACATTAACCACAAAACTGACGCTTGGGCCCATCCGCAAAAGTAAAACCCGAAATCAGAATCAAATCAGGAAGGATGGAGCTAAGCTTCAGGTTTTATTTCAACGAACGTCCTCTTCTACTAAATTTATTGCATAGAGTTGGTGGTATTGTATTGAAAAATCTCCAATTACAGACGTTTACATGAATGGTCGTCGTTCGGGTATGGATAGAGCACGAGGGATGCTCACCAGTGTTCGCGATTCGGTGTCATTGCAGGTGCTGGTTGGGCTGGATTGGAAGAATATTGACAGCCCAGCCTCTTTAGTTTTATTATAGACACCTGCTGTTTCGAAAGCAAATTGAGCATTACAGGCGAGTAATTTGGAGCTCGACGGCAGATTGGGAACCAAAATATCGTTTAAACATTGTTTGAAGTTGAAAAGGGTCTCATTACATACACGGTCACCATAAAGACGCGGCAGATGGATTTTCGAATCTCATTGAGAACAGTTTCGGCGGACGGGCAATTGAGCAAAGCACACTTGAGCAAGACCACTTTGAGCAAGTGAAAAAGAGCAGAGTCCAAAACAGCAAAACCTAAAAACGAATAGGCCTAAACACAACTAATCTTAAGTGTAAGCCTGATAACCGAAATCAGCCTAAGCCTAAGCCATTGGAACAAAAAAGTGCTTTGCTCTTTTGGCCCTGCTCTTTTTCACTTGCTCAAAGTGCTCTTGCTCAAATGTGCTTTGCTCAATTGCCCGGACACCACACCATCATACCAACTTTTAAGAACTGCAGAATCAAATTGACAACGGCTAGGCCGTGCAGAATCACTGTTCGCACTAACCAACACAAGCAGCACCCATCCCCGTACGTACATACCCAGTTTGATTTGTGTTTGTGCGAGATCGATGTCGCGGCGGCGCTATCGGACCAAATGGCGAATCCGTGAAGACACCGTCGCTGAATGTAATGCCATCTGTCGACTCTTGCCGTCTGGGTGGCTGGAAAGTAACGTGCTAATGAAATTGGTAAAATGCAAATGTGTGACGCCATAACCGTGCACTTTTCACTGAATCTAAATCAGTGGTGTCGTTGAGAAATCGAAAATTTCCCATACCAGCCCATATTTGGGCAAATTTCCCATACATACCCCAAAAAATCAGAACTTTCCCATAAGAGACGCCAAAAATTTTCTGAATGTGAAATAATAGGTCTAAAAGTGTTTAAAACTGCGTCTTCTTGCGCAAGCAAGCGATTTTTGACATCTCCAAGCGAAAAGTGGTCACAATTGGTAATTCTCAAGATCAAAAAGGCATTTCATAGGGTGCTTGTTCCAAAAGTGAAAAATTTCCCATACCCCTGCAGATTTTCCCACACCCCATTCCAGAAGGAAAGCCCCTTTCCCCCATCAACACCACTGATCTAAAATCATGACTGGGCATCACAAAGGTTCAATGCTGCGAGGGCTATTATCACAGGGGACGTAAATTCGGCAAGCGTGGCAGGATTAATTCGCAACAGTTGACCCAGGGGACATATGAAACATGTTTAACCGTCGTCCAGCCAACGTTGTGCAAAAATCATCAAAAGCTGTCAATATTGGCACTCTTGCCCCCCCCCTAAGTCAACGACGGGAAAGTGCACATTGGTCCATTAGTTTCAATCACTCAGTAACAACCGACCGTTTCGAGTCCAATTGAATGTGGTCGCGCACCACCGCTCGTGTCGCAACTTTCATCGGCCAAATGGTCCGAATCGGACAGCAGTTCGGTGTAGCACGTCTGTAATTGGCTGGTAATAGAACACAAACAGAGCAATCAGCTTGCACGGGCCTGGTCTCAAAACCACACTCAATCAACCGAAATAATAAAAATAGAAGGTCTGGGTCTAGAGGACATGCGTACGCTGGCTGGAAAATCACTTGCAAAGTTGGATGCATTTATGATCTCATTTCATCAAGTTCGTTCGATGTGCTTGAACCAGCGACGTGTTTGTGGCTACCATGTCCAATGGTGGTAAAGTCGGATATGACAAAAAGACAGCCGGAACGTGGACGACCCGACACAACTGTATAAAAGGAAATCCGTGACAGAACAGGAACAAACAATCGCTTACTTGTCTGTAGTGACGCTGCATCATCGTTTCGGTCGGTTGAAATGTCCGTGGGCTCGTAATAACAGCAGCCCATCCATCTATCGGCCATTCATTCGTTGTAGCACCATCCGTCAGAGGACCGACATCGCCAGTGCACCGCCAGACCGGAGACCCGCATTGCTGAAAACATGGTTGAACTGAGCCCTACATGCTTGACTCATAAAAAAATGGCCCATAATTTCGGTCAGCAAGTTTCTTGACCAAAATTAAACGGCTTGTCATTTTTGGTCAAAATTGCGATTTGTAATTTTTTTATGGTTCTGTCACCATATACTGAATTCAAGACTGAAAAAGCCCGTTTTTAAAAACCTGTCTCAAAGCCGAGTGCATGCGCGCCGCATGCGTAAAATGCACGCGCGGTGGCACCGCAAGTTTCTACATATCCCCAAACCGACCTTGTGCACCGATGATTGCGGAGAGTCGGGAATGAGTGAACCGAGTTGCATGGGCAAGCAGACAAACGGCGACTCGCAGCAATTGAGCGGATGCCAGTACGTGCAAGGCTGAGCCACATCGTGCACTTGATCTTTGGTTGTACGGCTGTCTGGCGTCGGCATCTAAAATGGAAACGAACGTGCTGTGATCACTTTACGCCACACGAACGTGAATCGGTACTGACCACACGTTCTCCAAACGCAGACGCCCAAATTAAAAAAATGCTTCAGTGGAACCGAAATTGGCGAAAAGCACGGTTTTTTGCATCTGATCCGGATGTCCCAATGAACATCTGCTAGATCGAACGCGCTTGCAACAATGTCAATGTCATCCAATTCAGATGAAAATTGCCGTCACACCACACAAGGTGAAACCTTCGACTGCTAGCCTCAGCGAGATCAGTGGCGGGTCAGATTTATTTGGCACAGGGTGGTCCAATCCAAACAGTCGTTTTTAACTTCTGCTTGCTCGCTCAATTGGTGAAAAAGGGTTTTAAAAAATGCAGCGGGTTTGAACCGCATCTAACACATTGGTAATTTCGGGGCGGCGCGCGGAATTTTGGATGCAACAAACAAGTGAGCCAGAATCGACAGTCCGCCCTAAGCAAAAAACAACTGTGGGCACAACACATTACCAGCAAGGATTCCTTCGGTTGCTTTGACTCAACGGTGGTGCTGCATCGTGAATGTGTCAACACGGGTGCTCGCGACTTCGGTGTGCGAGATCGCTCACCTGAAAAGTGAAGTAACGTCTGCATTGTGTGCACAACCACTTTTAATTGCAGTGGCAGGCGGGAAAAAAGGGACCAGGAGCACAGAAAATTCAGTGATCAATAATCACATTGAACGTTGTTCATGCATTTCCATTCAATTGATCCTAAGTTATCTGACCGATCACTCCAAAGTTTCATGTCGCCCTGACAAAACTAACAAACTAAGCCCAGCACAGGAATATGGACAATATGGCCAAATTTGAGCAAAAAACAGATAGGCACCATAACCAGTATTATATGTACGTAGATGCGAACATAGTGGAGAACGAATGACCTCGGACAAACTGCAATGATATTTCTTTGTTGTTTGGTTGTTTACTCTGGACAAGCAATAACACAACATAAAGTCACGGCACCATAAGATTTTAATTGATACAACTTTTGTGGAGCAACCTGAAAAACGAACAATCGCTCTCGGAATAGTCACAGTTTGCATTTATCACCAGAATTGGCAGCTCTCAAATTTTCTGAGGTACCCACGACACTTTTTTCTGAAACACTTTTTTGGCCGGACACAGTAGATATTGGTCGCACACTGGGTCGAGTTCTCGTTTGCGATCCTGACCTAAACCTAAACCTAATGTTTTTCGAGAATAGGTACAGTAGTATCAGTAATCGTGGTTGTAGGGTGGTTTAGACCAACTCCTGCCTCTGGAATCACGATACATGCCTGATTATCACAGACCGGGCTTAGGCAAGCCGTACCCTGGGCATATCAGCCTTAGTTTCAGCCGCAGCAGGCTTATCTAGAATAGATAGCTCGCCTATTGTTGCGGGGTTGGCTGAGGCATGCAGCCTGGATTCGATGGCCGAACCCGCAACTATAGATGGGCCGAACACTGGGCGTGCCGCGGACCCGGACGTATGACACTGATCACTTATGGATACTACGGACCAGTGTGGTTCCTGGGGGGAGGGGGACCCCCTAAGGTACACTAATTTCTCCGACCAACCAAGGTACACCAGTACACACACCAGTACACTAATTTCCCCTCCGGGTACACTAATTTTTGCCTAAACTAGGCATTTTTAGGCCTAAAATGGGCATTTTTAGGCAAAAAGTGTGTGATTTTAGGTCAATGTTGTCAAAAGTCGCCAAAATACCCTTTTTATGAAGATTTTTTTCCAAAAAGGGGCAAAAAATGGGTCAAATTTTGTTCCTCAAAAAGTGACTTTTTTGTGAATTTGGGTCTTCCCCCCTTCTCCCCAGGGAGGTACACTAATTTCCCCTCCGAAAAAGTAGGGAGGTACACTAATTTCCCCGCCGGACTAGGAACTACACTGCTACGGATTGCGGTGGCGTATTCGAATGGACAGGCGGGTGGTGCGGCTCCAGGGTATATTTTTTTCAAATTTATTTCAAAATTTTTCAGGTGCAACTTGCACCTAACCCCTTGATTTTTAGGTGCAAGTGTGAAATTTTAGGTGCAAGCTCAAGTTTTGGCAAAAAACACAAATTCATTGTGTTCTTGGTGTTGTGTTTTCATGCAGTTTATTGGCTCAAAACGGCATGATAAGACAACCACACAGCAAAATAGGGTATTGCTGACGAGGGTTAGAGATCGGGGCTACCCGACACCCGACATCTGAGAAAAAACCCGACACCCCACAGTTCCAAAAAACCGACACCGGCCATCTAGTTTTGGACAAAAAAACCCGGCACCTAGTTTGTGGGACAAAAACGGGCAAATTTTCGCTCATTTGCATTTTTAATGCAATTTTTGGCTCAAGTTACTGAATAAAAGTTTTTTCACACGAAATAAACACCAAAATATACTGGCGGAAAAACCAGATCGGTCGGGATTCCAGATTCGACCAAATGGCGACAGCTTCAGCCAATAAACCTAAGGTCTCTCCGACCGATCCGTAACCGCACAGAGGGTGCGCCTCCGTGCAACATCTTATCCAATCATAATTGGGGCAGAACCCCGCGGGTCGGAACGATCCATCTCTTAACTTGCAACTTTCTTCCGCTTTCTCACTCTCGGCCGAAGCTTGGCTCGAAAGTTGCCTTTCGACCAACTCTGCCCGCGAATAGGCCTCCTCCTTTCTCACTCTCGGCCGAAGCTTGGCTCGAAAGTTGCCTTTCGACCAACTCTGCCCGCGAATAGGCCTCCTCCGACTGGTGTAGCAGTTGCTGGAGCCTATCCGACGTATTCTTATAGTCCGTAGAATCGTCCGAATCGGGTAGCAGTCCATCGAGGACAGAGCCGGGGGTAAATCAAAATCCAAAACCCGATGGCAACCGTCCGCCTTATCATAACACATAGAAAACTTATCCGAGGTCGACTCTTAAGGCCGAATCTCCCTTATCTCGACCCCGGGGGGTCCTTATTGGGTTCGTATTCTTAATTTCGTATTTTGGTTTGGCTCCTCCGCCTAAGCAGACTCGCCAACCGGTCCCGGGGGACCCTTATGCGCCGGGGCAGCGTCCTGTCCCGTCTCAACGGTGCAAACTGGCTCGGCGTCCCGCTCCAGGCGTCGTGCATAGTGCATTGGCAGCGATGAGTGCACCCGAATCGGTCCTTCGGAGGCCACGTCATTGAACGGACCGACTGAGGAAGAATTCGAGCACCGAATGGCAACCGACGGCCGCTCCAACTCGGAGGGGGTTAGTAATGTTAGTTATGAGCCACGCGTGCTAGCCCCCGGGTGAATTATCGAATAATAATATCGCCTTTAATTTATCGATCGGACGTAGATTACACGGAGATTCAGGTAAGGGTGTAGAGAAGTCTAAATTGTATGAAATGTCATTGAATAATTTGATTGGTTGAGAGATTAAAACCAGATTACCAGAGCGGCGATACCGTAGCTTTGGAAATCCGCCCACCCACCCACGACCAACACTGGTCCGAAGTGAAAAAACTGGTTTTTTAAAAAAAATTTGATAACAAAATTTTTTTAACTGTGCCAAAAAATAAAAAAATACAAAACAGCCCCACATAACAAAAGGCTATCCATAACAAACGTTAAAATATAGATCTCAGATGAAAAACAAAACCTACTAAAAACTGCTTAAACCTGGCCCGCCGCTATTGATATTTGAAAATTTTGGTCTGTTTTTCTGATTTATTACTGTTGACGACATCGAGACGAACAAGGTTTGTGCCTTTTCCATTAAGTGCCGATTTAATACCGAAATTAATCCATAAACACCGGTCCTCGGGAGCAAAATTCCTAAAAATAGATAGACCCCCGTTTCGAACATTTCAGGAAGGCAAGAACAAATATTCAAGATGGCCGACTGCTTCTTATCACAAGCATACGGTAGTCACGTGATCTTGCCTATGCGTTTTGTACAGTGTCGCTCCACTTGTTAATGCATAACACACGTGGCGCAAGCGCGCGCACTGGCAGCACTGTGTAGTGGGAGCGTAAAGTCGGGAGCGTAAAGTCCCTAATAGCATACTGTAAGCCTATGACAATTGACGGCAATTCAAAGTTTTGTTCCTGGTGATCGCCAAGAAGTGGGGGTCTATCTATTTTTTTAATTTTGTTCCCGAGAACCGGTGTTTATCGATTGATTTCGATATGAAATCTGCACTAATTCAAAAAGTCATGAATATAAACCTTATTCGTCTCGATGTCGGCAACTAAATTAGAGCAAAAAACAAACCAAAATTTTCAAATATCAATAGTGGCGGGCCAGGTTTAAAAATACAAGAATCGAAATCAAAGCATCATCACGACATGTCAGTCCTTACGTTTTTCTTCGCTGTCGTTCGGGACGCTGTTTTGGCCCCCTAAAGACGGCTTTAATTGAAAAGTTTTGAACAGATGGCAACCCAATGCTGAAACCAACATTTCGAATTGAAGACGAATCTGGTGCGGTGCAACGGTTGGGGTTGTCCTTTTGCTGGCTTTGGATTGGACTGAAGCCACTCGCGCTTCGTGCGGCCGCCTCGATTCTTCACCATCACCCGCGGGTTTCCACGCACGGCCACGCCACCCGGTCCCGTCACATCCCGTGCTTCGAAGCGGATTTTTCCATCCTGAAAGCATTGCACAGTCCCCCAATGATCATGCACATAATCCGAGCTCAATGCCATGACAACAATGCACAAGACCGCGCAAGGGCGTCTTGTGCACAGTGAAGCAAAATGTAAAAAGCAGTGCATACCTTTTGTGTGGCGACAATCGTGAATTCAACTTCTTCACCCTCAGCCACAGATGGTATGGTTTCACTTAATGGCCAATTTGAGATGAACGTCTGTAAACAGCGGCAGCTGTCGAACATAAGGGGAAAATAACCGGTTTGGGACTTTTTGAAGACAGCACACCTGCCTAATATCCCAGCCTTGGCGACCTTGAAAAAACCGTGAGTTTGGCAACGGGGGCACAAAAACTGGGGCAATTAGGGAAGGGTTGGCCCTTGCGCAAATCTTTGGTCATCAATACCCATTTCCAAAGGGCAAAAGAATACTTCGGGCACACGTGTAATGTTTTCGAATGTAAAACTGGTTGTGAGCACAAACACTGAAAATTGACAGTTTATGGAGTTGTACAGTTCCCGTCGTCACGTGCACACAGAGCTTTTTGAAAGTTGAAATTCCGTTATAAAAAAATTTCAAGCGTGAAAAACTAACTCTGTGAACGAACACGTCCCGGTCTTCGTTGTTGCAGGTGATGTAGCCGTAGCTGATCTTGCAGTTGTACCACTTGACGCGCCCACGCACGAGTCGCTCTGCAGGTGAAGGAACATATTCTGAGCCAAAATTAGGCTGCACAATAGCGTTCAAATCACCGGTATCGATCCGGTACCCGGTCACAGTGCTGTGGCTACTTTGGCGGAGCGGGTAGGGTACACAGGTGGAAAAATCCGGGGCGGGTAGGGGGCAGTGCACCTGGAATCTTGGGGGGGGAGATTTTTCGGGGCGGGTAGGGTACCATACAAGTTTTTTTGGGTGCCTATTTTTATGTGCTATAAATGTGCATATGTCGCGCGTAGCGCGCGAATTTTTTTAGGGCACTTTTGACCGAAAAATGGGTATTTTGAGGGCAAAAACTCGGGGCAGGTAGTGTATTGGTCGCACAATGATGACCATATAAGAATTCATCAAATCAATCCTGATTTTCACGTTCAGTCATTCTTAACCACTGTGCTATTTGTGACTCTCACAAAACATTTCCAGCTGAAAATAATCCAGCAGAGACCCACGTTGCTGCGGGTCTGAAACATTCCCTTGGTTGCATGTTTTGTGTGCGATTGCGCAACGCAACGTCATTGCCCCGTCACTTTCGTGCTTCACGATTCAGGAAAAAAAGTTGACCAATTCTTATAGTCATTGTGCGACCAATACCAGGCCGGGGCGTGTGGGCCCCCCCCCAGCCACAGCACTGCCCGGTCACCTGGTGTCAAGTTTTGATTGGGATGCATGGGCACCACTGGGGCTAAAAGACCAGAAACATTGCTTTTTACACACAACCATTATTCACTTACTGATGACTGTGCCGTTGATAGGCGTCGGATTGTCGTTCGCGGCCATCCTTACCGTTTGGTTTATGATCTCGTTTGGTGTTAGTCACGTTTGGTTTGGCTCGTGCAGTTGTTCCCCCGTTAGGTGTCTGTCGCGTGCTATTTTTGGTGTCTTGACGGAAACTTTTCGTTTGAAGAATCTGAAATGCTAACGAAAGAGGACGAATGAATCAACACTAGCTCCACACAGAGAAGATTTGAGGAAAGAGCAACAAATGCAATCTAGGTCACACAAAAGAAGTGTGAACTGGTATAAACCAACGCTGACAATTACCGGTGCAAACACCAAACCAAATAATTTTTATTCGCGTGCCAACAATAACCCGGGGCACACACAGCACACTGGCTTCCAATTAGGAGAATCAACAGAAACACAACGATAACTAGAATCAATTCAACTTTTTCTCAGCACTCCACAACTTTGCTGACTCATAATCTATCAGTATAAATGAAAGCTCAATACAGCAACAAATTCAGATGATAAAATCCAGCAATCACCAAAACCACACCTTATTCCAGGTCTTACTCACGTGCTTCACCTTGCATCTTATCAAACGCAACATTTGTTGTATCCGTGGGCATGTATGGGCAATGCATGCACTTAGCACCAAACGTCGATGGTGACCAGAGCAACAAAACATTGTTTGATGCCAGCGCATGCATCACATAACTCTCAGACCACCACCACCCCACCAACCCTTGATATCGAATATCGACCATCACACGAGAACCACTGCAAATAAACCCCACTGGCCCAAAAACAACGAAACAAAAGCAGAATATATAACGAAGCACTGGTATAGTCTCAACCACATCACCAGCAACAGGGAATAAAAATAAACAGCAACAAATATAAAAGGTAAATAACAAACAACTGGGAATAAACACTTAGAAAACAAAATGGGCACAACGTTACGAGTAGATGACTGCACTATAAGTGTGGAGATTGCCATGTGCATAAATAGGAACCCAGTAAACAGAAGTGAATTACATGCTTTAACAAACTCAACGAATAACAACGCCGAGAAAGACGTAACCGACGATAAATAAACAGAAAAAAAGTAGATTAGATTGGTAATTGCTTGTGAACAATGAGCAATCACCAGACGGCACCTATAATGAACCGACAGAAAAACTTCGTAACACTAAAACAAATGCAATAATTGATTACGAAACACGACAATCTTTTTTGTCTTTATCTCCATTTTGTGTTTGTTGTTTATCATGATGTCGTTGTTTCGCCGGCGATTTGGCCATCAGTTTCCGTGCGGCTGGTCTGCTGGGGCCTGCAGTTAGCAAGAGAGCGTTACATTTAATCAAGCGGAGACAATTGCCAACCGTGCAACGAACGCACTTACGGTCGTGACGGCAGCGGCTGCGGTGTCTTCGAGCTCATCACCACGACCGCGACACAATGCCGCGTCACCACCACCTGACATCACCTTGTCGCCAGCTGTCGGCGGATTCTGAAACATCACAACGCAACACATGTCGATGGAATGTTGGAAAAGAATACGTAGAATTTTATTAAACATCGATCGACACAAAGAGTACAAGAAATCAATTCACTAATGAATCACAAACCTGTGCCTTCTTCTCGTCATCACCGACTACCTTCGCTTTGGTGTCCTTGACTGGCGCATCTTTGACCGGCGACGCTTTTGGTTTCTTACTGCATACGTTCGAATCGCCATTCTCTGAACAGACGTAATTAATTCCTTGACGTGTTTGTGGAACTCAAAGGAATCAAAATTTATGAAATCGAACGTAACTTAAAAACTAAAGTCACCAACCGCCAATCGCCATCTTCTCAATTCCATCTACCATTTTCTTCACCACTGTCGACACTGCGGGCTCTCGTTTCTCGGCGTCAACTTTCGGTTTGGTCGGTACCGGCTTCTTCTCTTTTGGCGCAGCTGAAACAAAAACACACTGCACAACGTGTTGTTGTATAATGTTCACAAAAGTTCTGAACGCTGCCGTCGTTTGCGGCCGTCCTTTAGTAAAAGGCCGACCCTTTCATTGGATACTTCAGCCGCAAAAACTTTCATCAGCGTACCGGACTCATCATCATCTGATCGAGTGATCACCACCGTTGCATCGCTGCTCGTCGAATCGATGCTTTTATCCAAAATATTCTCGTCGGCATCAATCGCATTTGCGTCGTCTTCTTTCTCGTTCACTGCATCTGGAATTCAATGGCAATTCAAGAGGCTTGATTTTGATTCAAGTAGTGAATAGGAGAACGGTGCGAACAAAAAAGACTTTCGTAAATACCTGCACTGGCGGCACGTTTCGGTTCACCCTCTTGTTGTTCAGCGCCAGTGACCTTTTTCTCCTCCGTTTCTTTGTTGCTTTCGCTACGATTGCTGCGACGACCCGTGCGTCGCACTGTAAAGGTTTGAAATGAAAAGGAAAGGTCGAATGTACAGTGAATCACAGGTGCTTGACTAACCGACACATGCAATGCAATCAAAAGTTGAAAAAAATATCAATCAATAATTTGCATACCGTAACGACGCAATCTGCGAGCGAATGGCCGACCACCACCGCCGCCTTCCTTCTTCTTTTTCTCCGGTGTCGTGTCCTCCTTGTCATCCGACTTTGCATTCTCGCTGTCGCTTTTCGGTGGTTTCGATTTCGCGTCTTTCACGTCTTTGTCCTTGGCTGCGTCCGCCGACTTGGCACCGTCCTTGTTATGGCGATTGCGACGGTGACGATGGCGATTGCCTCCTAGTAAAATGCACTGGGTTTCGTTGGTTTGGTCACGCTGCATTGAGCAACCATTGAATAATCGAATTTACAACAACCGTATTTTCCCAAAACATTATAATGCAAAACATTATAATGCAATGAGTTTTTCGCTTCGGGTGAGTTTTGGGCTCGATGTTCGGATAGAAAATGCTGCTGTTACCCTACTTTTGTGTCAAGTGTACATATCTTCCACCTTACTTTTTCGACCGGACTATCGTATGCACTGGTAAAGTATTCCAAACGTTTTTTTTTCGAAAAAAAGGGTTTTTCATCGACGAAATATAAAAACCGAACTTTACGCCAGTGTTAGTTATCTTGCCCGTGCCCATGGTCATCAATATTTTACTAACTATAGCACACAGGAGCAGCACACGTACTCTGCGTGGACCCGTGTTGGAGGTACTCTGGAGGGGTGGATACCTACTGTACCAGAGCCGATGGCCTGGGGGGGTTATGTACCTAGGGGGGTTTGGGGGTTAGGTTTTTGGGTGAAAATTTTTAGTGTTTATTATGTGTGGAATCGTGTGAAAACGTAGTATTTGCGCGCGTAGCGCGCGAATTTTGGGTAATTTGAGGTAAAAACCACTGATTTTACACTAATTTTCGCCATTTTGGTCAAAAATTGGCAGTTTTGGGGCAAAATCGGGGGGGATACCTACTGTACCGGGGTGAAAATCGGGGGGATAACTGTACCATGCCAAACATCGGGGGGATACCTACTATACCAGGCGAGGGGGATGCCTAATGGGGGGCACCTCCAACACTAGCGTGGACAAAAATATGTATTATTCATATGGTTCGGCGGTCGCACAACTGCGGGATCAGCCGACGACAGTGAGAGTAGAATGTGTGCTTAGCCTGTTAGCGACAGCAAATGACCTACTACAACTCACCTTCTTTACGTTCACCGCGTTCGTTGTCCTTTTCATCCTTCTTGTTTTCCTCTGGTTTGGCAGATTGATCAGTGGACTTGCGATCGCGTGGTTCATTGCGTCGACCTCCGCGGAATCCACCGCTTCCACTGATCGGACGCGGACCACCGCGACGCATTGGGCCACCACCGCCACTTACTGGTCCACCTGATAAAAGGATAGAATTACCTATGTGCTGTATAAATACTGATTCAAAAAAGGAAAAAATGTTCAGGAAATCCAAAGACTATCACGCACCACCACCACGACCACCGAATCCGAACGCTGGTGGCGGCATACGCGGACGAAAACCACCTTGCATGCCACCGCGGAAATCGCCACCGAAGAGTGCACCGTGACGCGGCGGACCGCCACGCATGCCGCCACGAGGCTGCAATTGAATTTTGAGCAAAATTATGTTTTGAATCACCAAATATTTTAACCAAAAAATGTGTGTAGGCACGCCAGATATGGTGCAGCTAGCTGTAATTTTAGAATAGCGGACTTTCACAATCCAGTGAACTTCTATTCAACCCTTTCTCCCACAGAAACTGAACGTACGAATGGTGCGGCAGCGCGCATTCCACCAGCCGGATTCCACCACGGATAGCCGGTATCATTGAAGGCACGTGGACGACGATGTGGGCCGACACCAACGCCCATACCACGACTGGCACCGTCCTCACCTTCGCTGATCGCGCGACGACGGTCACGTGACTGCAATATATTGCGACAGTGAGTAACGCGCATTTTTTGGAAAAAAATTTGGTGCAGCTTGCACGCACAGGCATAAAAATTTCACAAGAACTTCTAATTTTATATGCGCACGCAATTCTGTGCGCAATTTGCACTTAACACAAAAAATTCTAGCTCAGGTTAGGTGCAGGCGTAAGTACAAAGTACATATTCAATGAAAAACAGCCAACAACATCATTGATATTGAAACATCAGCCAATTGGGAAAGGGAAGAGCCACCATCAATTGAACTTTTAAGAACCAACCGGATAAAATTGTCGTGAATGATATCCGCCGGGTGGTGGATATCCGTACGGACCAAATCGTTCACTGGCAAATCGACTGCCCTTCACTGCCTGGCCGTTCGGACCGGTCACTTCGGCTGCTTCCAACCCCTGCAGTTTGATGGTTTATATTTTTATCACTCATCTCGTGCCGTGTCTTGTCTATCAAAATTCAACGCAAAGCCACAATTGCATCTTGAAACAAGATCACATAAAGCAAAGCAACACAAAACAAACCTTCGGTCCTGTGACAACTGAGAATTCGACCACTTCATTGTCGGCCAACGATGGTTCAAAGGCCTTGTTCCAGCTTTGAATGGCAAGCTGAAATTAGGTTACTTTTTTGAGAAAAAAAATTAAATTTACGATTTGCTGTTTGGTTCAAGCACGAAATACACACAATTCCCCAAATTGAATAACTCACTCGATGCACAAATAAATCCTGCTGGTCGTCGTCGCGCTGAATGAAACCGTATCCTATTTTCACGTTGAACCATTTGACCTTGCCAGGAACCTTCTCAGCTGCAATAATAAAATAAAGTTACTGTACCATGCCAAACATCGGGGGATACCTACTGTACCAGGCGAGGGAGACGGGATACCTGCTGTACTGGGGCGCGACCCCGACCCCCCCCCAGCTCCAACATTGGGCCGACGCAATTGTGACCGCCGAAAAGCAAACCAAACCCCAAACAAACCGACAACTTCCTTTCCGGCGACAGTTCGTGTCTTCGCGTTGATTTCACTTTCGTCCGACTTGCTGTTCACGGCCGCCGCATTGTCGCTCATCTCGCTGCTTTCACTCGGTTTCGGCATTGAATCTGCTTTTTGATCGCTGTCACTTTGTTTCGCCTCCGATCGGTCGTGTTCGTCCACGTCCACTTGTTCGTCGTCACTGATTTGCAGCAATTCAACCATTTCCTCCACCGATTTCTGCACGTCATCCACTTCAGTCATTTTGGTGATTGCCTGTCTTGTCTTGCTTTGTTTGGGGTCGGTCGAAATAAAATAAATTGGTTAAGAAGCCAGAAGCGAAGCGATTTGGTAACTTCACTTCAGTTCACTACTTCGATTTCATTGGTGGATTGTCTTCAAATGCTTGGAATCGAAACTGCCTGTCTGGAATTTATATGCATTCGCGAACTCTAAGTAAAAAACAGAAAAACACAAAACGGGCAAACAGAAATTTCCCTAGGAAATTAAAAACAGGATGGAGGAAGCCCAAAAAAGAAAATTTTAATCCCGTTCGCAAGAACAATCACCAGAGATCAGGATTGGGCGGGGAATTCGGACTTTTGGCTCGGGCCACTAGCTGGCGGGAGACTTGAAGGTTCGGGCCGGGCCGGAGCGAACTTGCCGGCCCCAATTTCTCAAATTTCAAGCCAAAAGCACCTTTTTTTACCAAAAATCTCCAAGAAATTGAGCTGCTTCGCGCAGAGTATACATATAAAATTTTTGTGGCACCCAAATGGACCCGGTTGCCGGTTCACAGAGACGACTCACAAGCACATGAACATGCTTCTCCCTGAAAATGTTCGAAATTTTGGCTTTTTCTGAACATTTTTGCCTGTGACCCCAAAATCGGGCCGGCCGACCTTTTTGGGCTCGGGCCGGGCCGCGATTTCGGACTTTAAAATAGGGCCTGGGCGGGCCGGAGTTTTGGTCAGTCGGGCCAGGCCGGATCATAATCTCTGCAGAGGTCGCAATCGGGCCGGGTTTGGCCGTCCCGGCCGAGCCCCCAAATCTCCGGCCCGGCCCGAGGTGGCCAAAAGCTCGGCCCGACCCGGCTCGAATTTTTTGGGTCAGATTTTTGCCGGATTTTTGTCATAATTTTTGCCATTTTTTCCGAACCTATTTTTGGCGAAAAAATGATTGCTTTCAATGAAAAAGTTATCAGACAGACAAGAACTGATCACTTATATACTTGCCGAATTCCTCAGAAATTTTTAGTATTTTTAACAAAGATTACTATTCTTTCAGTAAAATAGGTCACTTAAAAATCTTCCGGCAGGGGTGCCCGGCTCGGGCCGGCCCGATTGCGCCCTCTGAATCTCTGTGATGGTGATCGCCATCATTCGAGCAAAAATAAAAAATCGTGCCGGGAAGACTGATTATACGTAAAACGGATTAAACGGATTTTCCGGATTAAACGGATTTTTGCGTGCTGGGGGGAAGACTGATTATGGAGTGGAAAATAAAACGGATTAAACGGAATCCAGCTGTAACTTAGTCCTGAACCAAGGCTTGGGCTTACCGTGAAACCTAAAATACAAGGGGGGCTGTATTTTTTCACTGACCCCTTTACCCTTTTAGGGGGGCTGTATTTTGGGGGGGCTCTATTTTGAGGGAGGCTGTATTTTTTCGCTGCCCAAAATCTCAAAAAATGTTCCAAAAAATACCCATAAAATGGAGTTCTGTCAGGGTGTTACTGGTCATTAGTGAGTGTTTTTAGCAGGCATGGGGGCAATACCGATTTTTTGATCCAAGCCAATACCCAATACCAGGGCCCACCCCCAATACCCAATACCTCAAATCGGACCCAACCCAATACCCAATACCCAATACTCCGGTTGAGACCCAATACCCAATACCGACATAATATCAAAAAATTCCAAATTTTTTGAAAAAATAGGTCTGTTTTGGATTTTTGATCGAATACTAGGTAAAATATGGCTGAATTTCTCACATTTCTTAACATTGCAGCTGAAAAATAGCGATTTCAAAAGCTGAAAAATTAAAAATTTTACAAAATTTCAGGGCTCTGAGGCGAAAAATAGGGCAAAACAGGGGTATTGGGTGGCATCCAATACCTGGCGAAGACCCAATCCAATACCCAATACCCAATACCAGGGCCACACCCAATACCCAATACCTGGTATTGGGTATTGGGTACCCAATACCCAGGTATTGGGTATTGGGCGGTATTGGGTATTGGGTATTGCCCCCATGCCTCGTTTTTAGGTGCAGATCTTCCCAGTGTAGTGGCAGGCCCGTGTGGGAGGTAAGTATGATGCGGGGTTGGGACCGGAAGCGTGAGAGGTATGATTTTGGTCACCCAAAAAGGCGAAAAAACACCGTTTTTATGATACAAGATTGGCCAAAAATTGA
The DNA here is from genome assembly GCA_030248065.1 of Rhynchonema sp. JSB1_4. NCBI lineage: Eukaryota > Metazoa > Nematoda > Chromadorea > Monhysterida > Xyalidae > Rhynchonema > Rhynchonema sp. JSB1_4. The sequence goes on from JASAMV010006729.1 coordinate 62,631, forward strand.
GGTAAAAATAGCGCTTTTTCCGAATTTTCGCCGATCTACCAAATACCTATCGCCTAAAAATAGGTATTATGGGTAGGTTTGCGATTTTTGGGAAAATAAGGAAGAAAAACACCGATTTTTGCCTGGTATAAAATTGCTTGTGAGAGGTATGATTTGGAGTTGTGAGAGGTAAGTACCAGAGGTCGCAATCGGGCCGGGTTTGGCCGGCCCGGCCCGGCCCGAGCCCCCAAATCTCCGGCCCGGCCCGGCCCGGCCCGACCCGTACCCCCAAATCTCCGGCCCGGCCCGGCCCGAACCCCCAAATCTCCGGCCCGGCCCGGCCCGAATTTTTGGCTCAGATTTTAACCCATTTTTTGTCACAATTTTTGCGATTTTTGAATCTATTTTTTTGGTTGAAAATTCATTGTTTTCCATGAAAAAGTCGCCAGATAGACAATACCAAGGTAGGTAAGGTAGATGACGCGCCATCCTGGTACAGATAGGTGAGGTCGCCGCCCCCCGGCTGGTACAGTAGGTTGCTATTTTTGGCTCAAAATGGTATAAAATCGATATTTTTCACTCCAAATAATCGAAAAATCGCGCGCTGCGCGCGAAATGAGGGTTTTAGAGTACGTTTTCATCATCTAAATTTAGACATAAAAAATTTTGTTCCCCCCAAGCTCGGCCGGTCCGGTACAGTAGGTAGGTTGGTTGCAGGCCTTTCTGCTGGTACAGTAGGTTGATTGCACGCCTGGGTAGCCACACCACTGGACAATAGTGATCACTTACTTGCTGAATCCGTCAGAAATTTTAGTATTTTTGACAAAAAACAACCCTACTTTTTCAGTAAAATAAGTCACTTCAGAAGCTTCGGGCCGGGGTGCCCGGCCCGGCCCGGCCCGACCCTCCAAATCTCCGGCCCGGCCCGGCCCGAGCCAAAAGCCCAAAATCGCGGCCCGGCCCGGCCCGGCCCGATTGCGACCTCTGGTACAGTGTTGGAGGTACTCTGGAGGGGGGGATACCTACTGTACCGCGCTCGGAGAGGGGGGGATACCTACTGTACCAGAGCCGATGGCCTGGGGGGGGGGTTATGTACCTAGGGGGGGGGTTTGGGGGGGGGGGGGGGGGGGTTAGGTTTTGGGGTGAAAATTTTTTATGTGTTTATTATGTGTGGAATCGTGTGAAAACGTAGTATTTGCGCGCGTAGCGCGCGAATTTCGGGTAATTTGAGGTAAAAAACACTGATTTTGCACTAATTTCGGCCATTTTGGTAAAAAATTGGCACTTTTGGGGCAAAATCGGGGGGGATACCTACTGTCCCGGGGTGAAAATCGGGGGGGATACCTACTGTACCATGCCAAACATCGGGGGGGATACCTACTGTACCAGGCGAGGGGGGGATACCTACTGTACTGGGGGGGGGGGGCCCCCCCCCCCACCCCCCCCACCTCCAACACTGCTCTGGTAAGTACTCAACCCCCCCTCCAACCCCCCTCGGGTTTTGTGGTAGTTAAGTACTCAGAGGGGGGTAACCCCCCCCAGGCACTACTATCGGTCTTCCATAAAAGGCTTTACGTCATCATATACTCAACCACAAACGTTGTACACAAGGTGTCTTATCCCCTGTGATGGGGCTGGGGGGGGTTGGGGGGTCCCCCCCCAATGGTAACCTACCAGCCCCGGCATTGTACGATACCCCCCATACCCGCCCCGCTCTGGTACCCTACCCCCCTACCCGCCCCGCCCTGGGACCCTACCCCCGCCCCGATTTTTACCCCCAAAATGCCCATTTTTCGGTCAAAAATGCCCAAATTTCGACCGAAAACCCTAAAGTGCAAAAAATTTCGAGCTGCGCGCGATATATGTACTTTTTACTACATAAAAACAGGCACCCAAAAAAACTTGTACTGTACCCTACCCGCCCCGAAAAATCTCCCCCCCCCCCCCCCCCCCCCCCCAAACCGGATTTCCCCCCTCCCCCAAGCTCCCAGGTACACTACCCCCCTACCCGCCACGGATTTTTCCACCTATGTACCCTACCCGCCCCGCAAAAGTAGCCACAGCACTGCTTATACAAGAACTTGACTTTACGACCCCCAAGCGGGGAATTCCAAGTTGGGGGGCTGTATTTTTGGCGAGTCCAATTTTTCACTGACCCCTTTTAGGGGGGCTGTATTTGGGGGGCTCTATTTTAGGGAATACGGCAGGCTGAATACATGCGTGGCATGCATAGCACTCGTAATCAGTCTTCCCGGTAAACGGCCCTGGGGCAGGGTAGTACTTGGGGGTGGTGGGGGGTCCCCCCCAAATTCATCTATCTATCGTCAACACTTTTTGATTTCATCTATGTATCGTCAACACTTATGGGCAAATCTATCTATCGTCAACAAATTCTGGGAACAATCTATCTATCGTCAACACATTTCGACCCCAAAATGGGTATTTTTGCCTCAAAATGGCTCAAAATCGGTATTCTTTGTCCCAAATAGGCAAAAAATCGCGCGCTACGCGCGGATTTAGTACATCTAAGTACATTTTCATTAATATTTACACATTATTACCTGCTTAGTGCACTATACTATACCTTGATTTTTGGCGACCCCCCACCATCTATCTATCGTCAACAAGTTTGGGTCGACCCCCCCCCCCCACCAGATTTCGGACTTGGGTCATCTATCTATCGTCAACACATTTCGGATCCCAATCTATCTATCGTCAACACCCTGGCCAAGTACTACACTGCCCTGGGGGGAATGCTGATTATGCGGATTCCGTTCAATCCGTTGTATTTTCAAATCCATAATTAGTCTTCCCCCAGAGCCTCTGCAGGATGCGCTGATTACAATAATAATCAGTCTTCCATCAACCAAAAAATCTCATCACGGATGGAAAGACAATTTCTTTTTCTATTCATGAGCAACGCCAACGGGTTACGGTAGTAAAACTGGCCAATCACTTTCTGACGTTAATCCTGATTCAAGTTTTATAACCTGCACGTCACAAATGGATTGACCCACAAATGGGTCCTCCGCTTTATGACCTGTCAAGCGATGTAATGCGTCTCTGAATACTAAAGTTATTATTTTCTATTGATTTTTTTGTTTATTGATCTTCATATTGCACCACATAGTCATCATGTCATCAAGCTCAGTCAGTCAGGCATCAACCAGCCAATCATACCCCGAAATGAAAGTGCGACCGTCACTGGAACAGCTGCAATCCGTTGCGGTTTGTTCAGACTAATTTACCAAAAATTTATAAATTAGCTAAATTTGAAACTTTTCTAAATTTGCAGGATTTAGTGATCCATCTGAAAGAGGCCGATCTGGTGCACTGTACGCGTGCCCTACGCTACGACGCTGAGGATCTGGCCGCACGCGAATGCACGGTGACATGCAAAATACGACCAGTAACCTATGAAACAACGATCACAAGCAAACCACCGATCAATATCAATGATTTTGGCAACAATAATGAAGAATTGGCAGTTTGTTTCTTTGTCAATTTAGCAATCAACTAATCAATCAAGTAGTTCTTCAAATCAACCCATTCAGTCAGCGCTACGCAATCGATACCGTGAATATCGTCAATATTTGATCCTGCTCGCGCAAGACATGCGATCGTTCATTCTCAAATGGCCAGTTCTGCGCACACATCCGGTTCTGATCAAATTCGACCAATGTGAAGCTCAGGTGAATATTGTTAGAAAATTTTAAAATTCTTGAGTTACCACGAAACTTTTTTGTCTACAGTTGGGCAAAGCGGCGCACGAGGTCGTGTTGCGCAACTACAACAGCACGGCACAGCAACTGGCCCAAAGCCGACTGTCGTTGCGCGAAATCGAGAGACAAGTCAGATCGCTGCGACCACCGAATGGACCGCTCACCGAAACTGTGACGCAATGGATTGAGGAGTCAGTGTTACGGTTGATATGGTCAAAGAAAAACAGTTTTCGACCATAAATATTTTACACATAGGCACCTAAATTCAGGCAACCGACACCGACACAATTAAACAACCAGAACCAGATGCCGCCGACCGAACCAAGCACTTCATCCGATGCAAAACCAGCAACGAGGAAAAAAGAATACAAATGTTTATGTTGTCCGTGTTGCAGCAGTGATTTCATCAAGTTTTTCTTTTGTCTGAGTGACTAACCAATAACTATAATGAGTTTCGATTAAAAACACCAAATTTGCTCAAAGTTCGCTTTGCTAAGACATGAACAAATTGATTTTAATGTGAGATGAACTAGCAGACAGTGATATGGTACCATATCGTCACGTCAAGTCATCAAACAACGATAGTGTTTTCGATTCTAAAACAATGTGCTCTTTTCTACTCCCATGAATGGACGAATGAAATTAGTGTTTTGACACTTGAGAAATTTTTAAGATCGGAATCTTGATTATCACAATTTCGATGGCATACTGCCAGTGCCACCTGTGACGGCCTGTTGCACCAGCTGTGCTGCGTCGAGCGCGGTGCCAGCGAACAACGTTAGTCCGCTGCCGCCATGTCCGTAGTTGTGCACAATCGACTTGCATCGACCGCGACTGTCCAACATCGATTCACACTCCACACGAATGCACGGACGTGCAGGACGCAGACCCACACGTCGGTCGATTATACGTGCTGTCTGCAGGATGGACATTTACAATACATGCGGGTGCGAGTGTGGGTCAGGCATATAATAGCAGCGGATACAAAAGTCACTTCTTGATAATTCTGCTGCCGTTGTGATCAGGGAGTCGAGCCTGACATGCTTGTCACTTTTGATTTCCATGCCTACTCTTTCAAACATCAAGAGACCGCATTTCCCGCTAACCCGCAAAAAGTGACGCGGGTTGGCCGCAAATCAGGTTCAGTGATGGCCAGGGGAGGAAGTTGAAATCCCGCCTTCGTGAAAAACTCAAGCAAACGAGGCGCATTTTCTGACACCAAAATTAAACCTGAGATGCGCAACGCGCATGCGTTGCGAAACCGGCCGACAACCGAACAGCAGTACTCTACTCTAGCATGCACTTCACAATTCTCGGCTTCTATTTTTATCTAAGGGCAGGGTACAAGCATAACCGCATACAACTACTTGTAGTCCTTTGATCAGCTACGGAAACTAAATTTTCAAAATCAACGAATATCCTCATGTGTGCAGAAAACAACGGTCCAATATTAGCAACCGTACAGATCACCGGCAGTGTAACACAAGGCTATTAAGGCTGATAATGATCAGTTAACGACAAGCACCAACATACAGTATTCAGTTCAACTCACCTTCATGTTGGGCACCAATGCACAAATATCGTTCCATATTTCTTTGCCATCTTCTTCACTCCAATCCATGTTCCAATCATTCGCCGTGTGCGTCCCGCCAACCACGACCCACTCGAGGCTGGAAAGTGACTTGTGGAACATTGGAAACGCTGTGGCTTTTGCTATCATGCCATGCCCATTATTGCTGCATGATAATGTTCCAACAATTATAACCACGACCAGCCGCAGTAGTAACCAACTTTGGATGCACATATCGTGCAGTGTTCGTTATTTGATCTTGCATGATGTAAAAATGTTTGACGGCCGGGGCGACCGCTCTGAACACTTGGCCTCGAATCGGGTATAAACTCGTGTCATTTGTCAGCTTACGTGCGCCTAGACCTGTGCAGTTCACGACAACATCGTAGGAGGACAGAACCTGAAATGTTGTGAATAACAATAAGAGGCTATAGCAATACTAAAATTGAAATTTGGCAGCAAACGAACCGATTTTAAGTCGGTTACTTTCTGCTGAATTGTCTTTCCGCCCCTTCCCTTGAACCTGAGAAGAACAAAAGGTTAAAGAAAAGACGAGTTGACGTAATTCAATCCTCAGACTTACTCATCCATCGCAGTTGCCAGATATCTTGATCCTTCAAGAGCGATTGACGTATAAAAAACGCCAGTGCTCAAATCAGAGTGAACATTTTGAGCTTGAAAGCACGGTTAACTTGTGTATCATGGCTTCGTTTCAACCAGAATCGAAGACCCACCTGTATTTACTGCTGTTGGTAAGATCTTGTACTTCTCTGAAGCTCAATGACCGAAAATTGTTAACAACTCCTTCTAAGTAGTGCGTGTCGGCCTGCAATAACGGTGTGGTTACTTATCTATTGGATAAAATTCTAAAATTTGCATCAACAATCGGTTGCGTGTTGAAATGGTATCCCGATATGAACTGTGCACCGTAGTGCGTGCCATCTTCCCAAGCCAGGTGCTTCAAGTGACTGAATGTCGTTTTGCACCACTTTCTGAAATGCTAAGGATTGTTAAAAATACTGAACAAATAAAGAAAAATATTTATCTATAAATTTTTCAGTTGAGCCAACAGGATCAGTTCGTGGTCCGAGAGTTCTCCAAGGTAACTGGGCCTGAAGTGACCTGACGCAACATCACTGGTTAGATTTGGGCTGAATCGCTCTGCGATTAGTGTCACCTGTGAATCTGGAAAGTTTTCATATTTTATTCAAACTAGTTCAGAACAACTAATGACCAACTGAAGCTCTTGGTTCAGCACGTTGTATTTGTACTGCCGTCGATAAGCCATTGATGCCAGCACCAAGCACACAAATGGACATGATTCTTCAAGATTATGTTTGCAAAGCGACTTGACAGGTACTGTTTCGAAGAAGAACATTTCCTTATCATCAAAGTTTTTACGATGTTTACGACGTGCTAATGCCACGAAAACATGTGGTTTTATGTTGTTTTTATGCACCATGGTCGCGTTGTCAAAATACTGACCGGGTGTCAAACCATACAAAACGTTGATTCCTAGAAATGTATTGCAGACGTGCACATGCGCATTTTTAGTGCAGCTGCAAGATCCAGTGTGATCAGTGGAAACGAAGGCGAATTGTGTTGGACAATGAATTTCGCTAAAATTAGCACCAGGGGTTAATTTTGGGTCGATGTCCATTTTGTCCCCTCTAAAGTACTTGGGAAAATCGTCTTGATAGACACAGTAATTTACACAGTCTTTATGGTACAATGTAGGTTAGCAGCGGCTTTGCATAGCATGACAACTGTTTACATGAATCTTCAATGACGTGCAACACAAATCAAACAGGTTTCCAGACAAATGAGGCAAAAGTAAAACAGGCGAACAGAGAAAGTGCGTATCATTCTGATCTGGTCGGTCAATCACTGCTCGAACTCGACACACATCACGTCATTATCAAAAAAATCACAATTTCGGCGTCACTTTGGTGTTATGCCTGACGGCCTGTTGCACCAGCTGTGCTGCGTCGAGCGCGGTGCCAGCGAACAACGTTAGTCCGCTGCCGCCATGTCCGTAGTTGTGCACAATCGACTTGCATCGACCGCGACTGTCCAACATCGATTCACACTCCACACGAATGCACGGACGTGCAGGACGCAGACCCACACGTCGGTCGATTATACGTGCTGTCTGCAGGATGATATACCAGTCGAAGGCGCTGTCTGATTGGTACCGGGTCACTATTGTGTTATCATGCGCACTGACCCAACACACACGCACCAATGGGAATGATAACAAGAACAAGGTGCATATACAGTACAACTTTCAAGTTACTCAATGATCGATCCACTAAACACAGTCAAGAACTCACGGAATTTTGAAATAAAAATGACCTTCATGTTGGGCACAAGTTGACACACATCGTTCCAAATGTCATTGCCGTCTTTGTCACTCCAAGTCATGTTCCAATCATTGACGGTGTGTGTCCCTCCCACAACAACCCAATCGAGACTAAAACATTTTGACCATTAGAACAGTAAATCAGACTGCCCCCGATATAAATTATTCACTTTGGCAGTAAATATCGATCGATGTCATTTTGGGTGTCATTGAACAGGTAGAAGTGTCTGACAGCAGGAGCGACCGCTCGGAACACTTGGCCCCGAATGGGATAGACCGACTTATCACTTGAAACATCACGGGCACCCAGACCGGTACAATTGACCACAACATCGTATGCATTGACCAGCTGCGGAAAGTTGGAAACTGGGATGTTATCGCAAAAAAAGCATTGATGGTACGTTGATTTATATGTAAATAACCAATTTTATGTCGTCCACTTTATGACGAACCACTTTGCCGCCGTAGCGCTTGAATCTGAAAAAACAAGGTGCTATTTTTAAGCAAAAAAGAAAATAATGCGATTTTCAAACTGACTCTTCCATTAGAACCGGCAGGTATTTTGAGCCTTCAAGTGCGACGGTTGTGTAGAAGATGCCAGTGCTGAAATAAATTGATTGTGAAACGCAACTTTTTGGCAAAACCCCGTCGCAACCCTCTCTCCTAACGTGTATTTATCAACCCTGGTTATCTCCTGTACTTCATTGTAGTTGATCGTTCGAAAGTTTCTCGCGATTCCGTCCACGTAGTAATTGTCGGTCTGCAAAAATAATTGGGCAGCAAAATGATTCGTTGTCATTTGACTGAAAACGGAGTGAAACCGCACAATCGGCGTGGTCGAGAACTGATATCCCGATTGAAAATGCGCGCCATAACGGACACCGTCTTCCCAGGCCAGATGTTCCAGCAGCGTAAATGTGTCTTTCGACCATTTTCTGAAAGGTTTCTCAAAGCATGTATCCAAAGTTACGGCAGCCCACACGACATCGCACAGTCTTCCTCAAAAGAAAATAAAAAATAATGTTAACAGATGATCTAACATGACTTGATCGATGTTGGCGTCATCGCCGAGGTACACAGGTCGCCAGTGGCCTGCAGCAATGTCACTCGTCAAATTCGGTGAGAATTGGTCAGATATGAGCGTGACCTGCATTCAGGTGATCTTCATCACTTTGCAATTACCCTGTTCGTTACCTATAGGCCGTCTTCACAATGACACGGTTTCACGGTTTTACGGTTTCACGGTTTCACGGTTTTACGGTTTCACGGTTTCACGGTTTCACGGTTTGCTTCGTTGGCGTCTTCACAATGAAATCCGATTTCACGGTTTTACGGTTTCACGGTTTCACGGTTTTAAAATTGTGTCTTCACAATGACACGGTGTCACGGTTTCACGGTTTCAGCATAATGTAAGAACTAAAGTTAATTGAACTGAGTTTATATTTATTAGCAGATGCATACTGTTGCCCAGAGTGAGCAGATCCAAAACAGGAACATAAAGAGCAGACCACAGCAGTATCTCGTCACATTTCTGAACATAAACACCTGACAAATAACACAACTTTGGGCACAATGATCGAAATATTATTGTCAATTTCAGAACATAAAGAGCAGACCACCCAAACCATAAACTTTCATCATTTCAGAACATAAAGAGCAGACCACTAGAGCTGCACACATGGAGCAGTGAACTAAAAGCAATCTAAGGCGCACTGGACAGCCATTGCACTGTTGGCTTGGCAACGGCGAGTGCCTGTGCGGCTATCTGTTTCGACTTTCGGGCTTCGTACACCATCATTTGAAACTGGGCTTTCAGGTATGCCCGAGTGTCTGGGTCCAATTCATCAAGGTCATGGGCAAGACCGACACAGAATGACATTGACCCGCTCTGCTGTTGTTCTTTGTCCTTTTCCAGCTTGTCCTGACTTTTCTTGATGAATTCCAAAAATTGACGTGCAGCTCCAAATTGAAATCCAGCTCTTTATATTCTCCGTGCCTCTTGAGAGTGATCGTTCTGTCTAGCTCTTTATATCCACTAGCACGTGGCACCCTACCCTTGCATCAGCAAAACAACTGGTCAGAAACAAAATGAGGGCCGAATTCTTTACGCTTTTTGCTGCTATAATGAAGGTCTTTTCACCATCAGGTACATTACACACTTTGACATACAGGTACGACCAAGCCAAAGAGAATAATCAATCACAGAATGCGTTAGAGTAAGCGTGCGAACATTACAATGTTGTGTCCCTGAAATCGCAAGGTTTTGTGGTCAAACTATCAAATGTTGGAACAATCCTTGAGCCAAATACGTGCAGCAAATGCGCCAAAACCGTGTACAAATTAGAACCGGTTCTAATTGGCTTTTTTCCGGTTTCACGGTTTCAAAACAATAAGACCCAACCGTGAAACCGTGAAACCGTGTCATTGTGAAGACAACAAACGTGAAACTGTGAAACCGTGAAACCGTGAAACCGTAAAACCGTGAAACCGTGTCATTGTGAAGACAACAATCGCAAAACCGTGAAACCGTGAAACCGTAAAACCGTGAAACCGTGTCATTGTGAAGACGGCCTTAACTATAGTTTCTCACCGATGCACGTGGCTCTGCTCTCTGAATCTGAGTGGCTGTCGATAGCCCATTGATTCCAGCACCAACGACACAAATCGACATCTTGGCCTAAACTGTTTTCAGCTTCTACCTGTCAAGCTGAAAATATTCTTTTGAAAACTTTAATGACGTTTGCCGTGCAAAACACAACTTTTAGTCGCTTTTTCGCAATGGAAGAAAGCAAATAATGTGACTTGTTTCCCAGGCAGAGATTTCTGTTGCGATAACAGTTGTTCATATGGGTATGATTTTAATGTGCTTAGTTTGGCAACTCATAAAAAATAAGTGTGCCCTAAACACCTCTTGTCTGCGGTGATTTTTATAGCCCACGTTGCGCGCAGAGCATGGGAAGCGTCCCGTCAAGGTTTAATGTCGGTCAGACAAGCAGGAGCGTGTTTGATTAACAAAGACGTTCGTTTTGTATTATTTGAGCTCACATCGAATGAGAAAATGGGGGAGTTGATTAAAAAAGTCCGTTATTCAGTTGAAAATTTGGATCTGGTGCCAGACCATTGACTGATTGATTTGTTGCCAACGCTCGGTAGTTGTGGTCTCGGTGCCAGACCATCAATGCAGTACATACCTATCGGTAAATTGATCGGGATAAATGCACTGTATATATACATATACGTGACTTGAAAAATACCTGCAGATGAATGTCTTCCAGCCCATCCCATCTCCATATTTCCACGGCTTTGGCCATATAACTTTTTGTGAGACAACCAGAGTAGCTGTTATGTCTTATAATAACCGTCATAAAAAATCGATTGCTGCGAGCAAAACGTGAGTAGCATAAACCAATCTAGTATCGGATTTCAAACAGCTGGTGCCATACGCGAGTCTTGGGTTTCGATAAACATTCGGTCAGAGTTTTTTTGAAACCCAGTGATTTCAGATTTCTGATCTTGATTGTACTTTATGTATCATAATCATTTCAAGTCTGTTATTCATTATAATGAACGAACATCGCTTGCATATGCGCGAAAACCAACATTACATTATTTTTTCCAGCATACCGCAAGTGTTATTTTTTACCTAATGACAGATTGATTGATGTATGTATTGTAGGTATGTTCCTCGACTTCCAGGCGGCTCCTTTGGTTGGAGTTACCCCGAAAGCAATGTAAATTATGGCTTCGGCAAGAGTACCTGTTTCGATCAACGCAAGCATCACAGTTTATGTTACCCACCGAGTTGTTATGATCATTATGACGAAAAAACTGCGAGATAGCAGCGCAGCACAGACAAATCACAAACAAGTCGTTCTAACTCAAACAGCCACGATCGTAAAATTATGGTAAATAACAACATCCCATAAAATTATTAGAACACCCACTGATAATATGACAGGTTGTGTACCCAGGACACGGCTGCTTCAAAATTCAAACAATATGGACTCTTTGATCGCTTACAGAAAAAATAATCCAACAACATTCACGCCAAAAACACGCTGGTATCCACATAATTTCCCGACTGCGCAATTGCATCACAGAACAATGAGGCTTCCAGTTCTTTTCTTCGGCATTTTGACGTTGGGTGAGTAATGTTTAGCTGCACCATATTGGGCGAAACATCGAAAAAGAAGTGAACCGAACTTCAGCATCAGCAACCGTTCACGATGACGGTTTCCTGGGCCAAAAGGTGGCCAATGTGCGCGTGGCTGAATATTTGAACAACGGCGTAAAGCTGATTTGGGATCATCTCTATGGTGAACACGACCGTACGTTTACGTTTCCAGGACCTTTGTCCAGTTTCTTCGCGGTTCAGGTTTTTTTGTGGTCGGACAAACTTTCACACTTTTTTGGGGTCACTCGGCCATCTGGTGCGTTCGCACTGACGATGACCTGGTGCATCGGTCGTTCGCATGCTGCACAATTGACATGCAGTTACAGACACGCGCTATGTGGTTCGATTCCGCAAATACGAAGAGCGTAATCCGCTCAACATCAATGTGCATCGGACAATCGAATTCCCGAACAAAGTGGCCATCTTGTCCAATCTGGACACCGGTGCAACCTATGAAGTGCAAGTGGCCGTCAGGGATGTCGCCAACACCATACAGGGTGTGAGCTTGGGACTACTGATCTGGTGAGAGAGTCTGTTGTCGGGTTTCATGTGACTATTACCAATCCGTATCATACGATGTTTTTCCAGTCGCCAAAGTTTTGTTTGTGTACATACTTCCTGAAGAAGATATTTGCTTGCGCGATCCGGCCTGCTTTCAAGGAGGACGAGGTCATCGTCCGTGCAGCCGCATGTGTCACCACAAAGAGCATTTATATGTATAGCACTTTCATCCCAGTACGGTCCGTTCTCCGACAAGTTCCTGTTCACCGTTCGGGACCCAAATAATCCAAACATCAACCCGGAAACGCCACGAAATTTCGAAGCGTTCGTCATGATGGGCAGTCAAAGTGGTCTGCGCGTGTATTGGGAGTTCCACAAAGAGGAGCTGAATGAAAGACATCAGCGTTGGTGATCGTTTCAGATTCTGAGCTGCGAAACCTTATCGTGCACACATTGAAACATCAACTTGCAGAGCTGCTCTACTTCAAACTGTTGTGGCGAGAGGTGGGCAGCAATCACACGCATCAAGTCTTCGTTGACAAACCGTTTGGAGACTATTTCTTCACGCAATCGTTCATGTTTGGCAAAAGCTATGATTTGGAACTGACAGCTCAGTTGAGCGCAACTGACAAATCGCAACCTGCACGACTAACGGCTCAATTGCCTCGTGGTGAGCGTGATGAATATTGGTATGGTACCGGCACAATGAGGCCTGGTGCACCCCAATTTGCAAGCCCAAGAAACCTAAGCGATAGTATCCTCTTTGTCAGGAAACACTCTCTGTCTTTGTGCGCAGTATTATGTCCCGATGAATATTGTAGAACGCTTATCTTTATCCCCAGTAGTCAATCTTCCGCCTTTACCGTGGTGAATACTTATGTTAAAGTGATCGAAAATGCTGAGTCCGCTGATCATGTCACAATACAGAGGGTAGACGGTACTAATTTTATTGCTGTGATCTATTTTCGCCCAAACGAATCTTTTTCCACATTCCGTCGCAGAGTCCGAAATGTTGAATCTGGTCGGCAACCCGACGTTTACGTTCGACAAAAATGACGCTGGAAAAATGACGATGTCATTCAATGTGACGAGAGCGTTGAAACATTTGGTCAAAGGTTGGTTGCCAATCAGTTTCCAGTTTGGTGATCTATGTACATATGTATATGTAATTCATCTCTGATCACTTTTTCCAATTTCCAGATTACTACCTGACGTACACGGCAAGTTCAGGCGAGCAAGCGCCCCCTCACTACCAATGGTCACAGAAAAGAGCACAAAAATTGAGGGATGGTGAAGTGACAGCGACACTGACCGGTCTGCACCCGGACACCAAGTACATGTTCCTAATTGTGATTGAGTTGGACCACGTGACCACGAGGTTGATGGCTCCGATGCGATATGACATCAAGACACAGCCAGGTTGCCGTTTTTAAATTTCAGGTTTGTTAGAAGTCCAGGACCTGAATCGTGTTCCTATAATTCCAGAGAACATGCTAAATGAGCCGAAAATCAGCTTCGAAGGAATGGATACTGTGTTGAACTGGACGCTCAGGCAGAAATTCGTCGACACGCCGATATACAGTAAGCAAGTTTATCGAAACAAGAATCAAATAAATATAAAAAGAAAGTAAAAGCAAACCGCGGTGATAATTTTAGGTTTCGAGGTGTTTGTGAACACAGCCAACGACATGCCGTGCTGCAACGGTTGGACCAAGTATCCGCTGCCAGTGCCGTCCGACCGACGGATGACCGAGTTTTCTGTCGAGATCGACGATATTCGACCCAACTCGCCATTCACGTTTCGCATCGACACCATATTACTTAATCGGACTCGAGTCAATGGTACCAATAGAGTGGCGATAGCACCAGGTCGGTCGGACAAATCCAAGGACCGGAGATGAACCCATCGTTTCATTAATATGCAGCAAGTTTCAGATTTCGAATTGATTGCCCGCGCACGAATGGTGCATAAGTTGGGCTTCCTCTCCGCACCAAACACTCTCACAGTTTCCATACAACGACTCGATCCAAACATCGACATGGATACAATAAAAAGTAAAGGCAAACTACACCAACATGAGCTCGATTTCGCAGCTGGCAGAAGAGTGAAACATTCACACGTGGCTGCTATTTGGTAAATGTTACACGTTGAAGAATACAGAATGGAGCATGATGATTTTCTCTTTCTATTCGCTTTGAATACAGGCCACGTTCGAAATCGGGCTCGTGTTGGTGTAGTTCGCCTTTATGTGTCATTGTCATATTCACGATACCAAAGAAAGCTGACACTGAAGAAATATTTTGACGGGCTCGGGTTTCGGGTCTAACTATGTATGTACTATCTATACTACTAAAACAGGAAGGCGTATGTATGTATGTCTGTCTGTGGCCCCCTCCCTCTCTTTTCACTCTCCTCTCTTTCCCTTCCCTCCCTCCTTTTTTCTTTCCTTTCCCCTTCCTTCCCTGTTCTCTTCTCTTTCCTTCTTTTTCCAATTTTCACTCTCCTCTCTTTCCCTTCCTTCCCTCCTTTTTTCTTTCCTTTCCCCTTCCTTCCCTTTTCTCTTCTCTTTCCTTCTTTTTTCCAATTCCCCTTTTCCCCCTTCTTGACCTCCGCTCCTCTTTTTTCTTCCGTCCTTCTCAGGCCAGTCTCCTCTCTTTCCCTTCCCTCCCACCTTTCTCAAGCCCATTTTCCACTCTCCCCCTCCTATTTTTAACTCCGTTTCCCCCCTTCCTTCCCTTTTCTCTTCTCTTTCCTTCTTTTTTCCAATTCCCTTTTCCCCCTTCTTGACCTCCTCTCCTCTTTCCCTTCCCTCCCACCTTTCTCAAGCCCATTTTCCACTCTCCCCCTCCTATTTTTAACTCCGTTTCCCCTTTGTTATCTTCCGTTTCTTTTCCACCGCGCTTCACTCTTTTCTTTCGTTTACTCCTCTTCTTCTTTTAACCCTCTTTTTCCTTCCATCGTTTTTCCTTTCCATCCATTTCGCTTTTCATTTTCTCACTGATTTGATTTCAATGAACTGAGATTATTTTCAACTTCTTGACCTCCCCTCCTCTTTTTTTCTTCCGTCCTTCTCAGGCCAGGCACGGCACGGGCGCGGCGCTGTAGCCGGGCCGTAGGCACGGGTCCCGTCTAGTTATTATGTATTTCTCGCGCTCATTTGGGGCTCATGTATATTGATTTGACGACCAGATTTGAAGACTTGATTTGACGACAGTACTATTAGCCCAAGTGTGCGGGTGCAGTGCCATCGGCACGATAATCATGGATGTTGAGTACCCGACCATGGTGCCTGATTTGAACCAAACCATACCGGTACCCACAAACATTGCAGGTTTCATTGTGTTCCACACGACCGACATGGATCAACCGCGTGAGTCGTGGAGGAAGGCCCACATGGACAAACAACGTCGACAGGTCACACTGCACGACATTGCACCCGGCATGACGCAGTATTTGAAAGTGCTGCCCATTGGAATGGACAATTCGGCACCCGATACCAAATACGCGCTCACATTTGAAGTCGTACCACGTGCGTGTTTGGGAATGTTTTTAGGGTGTCTCTGGATGGTTTTAAGTAAAGTGGTGAATAAAGTGGAGGAACAGAGTGTAACAGTTGAAAACTGACAACTCGGGCTCTGAATTGATGAGCTTTGACCTCAAATGCATCCTGGTGATCGGTCACCATGTTCATTAAACGACAAATGTGGTATTGGTCGCACAATGACTATATGAGAATCCATCCAAAACTTTTCCTGAATTGACAAGCCAGAAAATTCAAATTGACATTGCGCGGCAACGTGTAATCACACATAACACATGCAGTAAATGAAATGTTTGAGACGTTCAAAACGTGGTTGATTTGCTGGTTTATTTTCAGATGAAAATGCTTTGTAAGAAATACAAATATGTAGCTTGGTGGTTAAGCATGGCTCAACTGTTGAATCCTGAAAGTCAAGGTGGTTTTGGACGGATTCTCATATGGTCATTGTGCGACCAATATCAACACTAGTGCTTGTTTATTTCGATTCGTCAACCGAATCACCAGTACTGATCACCTAGACGGTTCTTGAAACTATAGGGGTTCCACGATGGGTGCCCATATTTAAGGTCAAAGCGCAACTTTATGGATGATCTTTGAATGGAACAAGGATGAACTTCCAGCATGAATAACGTTTTTGCCAAAAAACATCGTTGTTTTCAGCTGACCACCACAGAGCCCATCCCACCACTACGACGACAGCCCCGACCAATCCACCATTATGCCTGTCAAGTTGTACACCCAGCAACACCACCTCGTGTCCGATGGGTCATCTTTGTGTCCCGGACAGATCCAATCACGCAAAGGGCTGGTGCATGAACATGGACATGATCAATCAGATAAAGACACTCAATGTATACAGTTTGAAATAATGAATTGTTTGAAAAATATGGATCTTGATTTTTTATCACGCAACCTTAGTTATTAGCAACGTAACATGCCGTGTTTTTTCTACTATAGTAAATTTCCAAATTCGCTGCCGCGCACAGTAAAATACGCCCCATAGTTAATGTCAAGTTATAAACCCTAACGATAACCATGCGCTGTTCTGAAACATTGCGCGCAGCTGCCTGGCTGGCTGGCAAGCTGCGTATGTGTTGGCTGACAGAATGTTTCAGAAGTTGATTTTCGGGTTTAGAACCTGACATCACCATAACTATGGGGCGTATTTTACTGTGTGGCAGCGAATTTGGAAATTTACTATACCATGTTGGAAATAATGAGTGACTGACCATGTTTTTCGGAACAACAAGTTTACAAGAAGTCATTTCGTATTGACATCGAACTTCAATAATCAAGAACATTATCTGAATTCATCAGGCAGTGTCATCATGTTCGACCTGTTCTCCGGCAAGAAGGAGAAAAGTTGGTGATAGTGATCAAAACCATCATTTAATTTTAATTTTTGAACATTGAAAATAAAATAACAGGTTCTGATTATGCTTCAAATTTGCAGAGAATTTCCCAAAACGCAAAAAATCGCGAAGCAAACACAAACACAAACAAAAGCACAAACATGGTCGGTCGGGCAGTTCGAGTCGTCGAAAGACGGAGACCTGGGAAGAACGACGGGCCAGAAGGGAAAGGTATATACGGTATTTGGTCATTGAGTGAAACATCACAGTTTCAGCTTGGGTTTACACAGAGACTGTGAAACAGTAAATGTTAATAAACAAATAAATGTTTGATGTTTCACACTAGTATATCCAGTTGTTACAAAAAGAAAGAAGAGTTTAACAGGAGACGCAAACGCAAAGAACGGCACCGACTGCGCAAGGAGAAACGGGAAAAAGAGAAGCGAGCGGCGGAGGAACGCAGTAAGAGCAAGAGGGAAAGCGAGAAGCAGAAGGAAGAAGATAGGGAACGACGACGCAGGACGAAGACCAAGATGAAGAAAGCAGACCATCGCGGTCCGAAGAGCACCGATGAAACCGTCGGGTCCACTGACGAGGTACGCTGATGAACTGTCAACAATACTTTCTATGATGATGGGATTTGGCTCGATGTGTGACATTCTTAGTGAGCGATATTTCGGGATGATCTCGACTTGCATTCCCCATAAATTATTGTTAGATGTGTGAAAAAACTTATCTGCGAATCGATATTACTGCAGAACAAGACCTGATATAGTATCATCAAAAAGTAAGTCAATGTCAAACAAGTCGATCATACCCCACTTAACGTCAGCCACGTTATCGATAGGCATGACAACAACCGTGTTCCAATCCAAACGTGTTGCTCTATTCTATTGACATCTCCAAGCAAGTTTCAGAGCACATCAACTTCCGAATCCGAATCGCTCACGAAATCGACCGATCATCTGGGAACGTATGGTTCCGTAAGTGGAAATAAATCGATCAATCCAAATGGATTACGATCATAAAATTCCCGATTGATTACAGACATCCGACACAACGATATCGG
Source organism: Rhynchonema sp. JSB1_4 (assembly GCA_030248065.1). NCBI lineage: Eukaryota > Metazoa > Nematoda > Chromadorea > Monhysterida > Xyalidae > Rhynchonema > Rhynchonema sp. JSB1_4. Next base: position 80,902 of record JASAMV010006729.1, read on the forward strand.
CCGGCAGCGTCACGGGTCGATTCAATGTGTTTCGGGAGACGCCGTTGCCAAAAATGAAGGGTTTCCTGATTGAATTGCGTGACGCGGTGCGCGACGATCCAAATTGTGAGGCGCGAAAGGCGAATATCGATTGGCTGATGAATAAGGACAGTTAGTTGATCCGTGACCTGAACGCTTTTATTGGATGTTCTGGCAAAAAATGCATCTTTTTTGTTCCAACGACAGAAGTCGACCCGGAGTCGGATCGCAAGAAAGTGGCGCATCACGCGCGTGGCGCCCTCGCCGGAATGGACATGTCGCGCGACCTGGTGATTTCGTGTCTGCAGAAGCAGCTGCAATGGCAGATCATCAGCAGTAATGAGGCAAGAAAACTTGCGAAATTCAGCTTTGTTTCAATAATTAAAGAAAATAAAGTATATGTTCATTTTCAGTACGACAAGTTGATGCAGACGTTGCAGTGCGACAGTAGCGCGATCCAGTACATTCCATTCGATCAGGTGGCCGCTGAATTGCAGAAATATGTCAGCAAACGAATTAGTGAACGTGGAATGATTGTCACCAAAGTTTAGCTGGTCATTGGATATATGTAAACATAGAAAATCGTAAAGCTCTTTAGTTGCTTAAAATGTTTGTGTAACAGAACGGTATATGTGCAGCTACGTAAACGTATGTTGGTGAAAGGTAATTTGACCGGATGCATTTGGTGATGTGATGTGTCGATTACAATCGTTGATCTCTGAATACCAAACATTAGTGATTTACTGAACAGTTGTGGCAAAATGTAGTGACAATGGGTGGTGTCGGCAATCAGTAAACGTGGAATTGGCAGAAATGACAATACTTGATTTACAAGAGTAGCGAATCAAGGAAAAACTGTGAATTTTTTAAAATGCGGCACAAACTTAAGATCAGATCAAGCAAAATGGTTTTCACAAGCTCGAAGAATTGGAACGAAAGGGTAACACAAAGTACACATGCAGGCGGTAAAAACCGAGTCATACGAACTTTGTGCGTTGATCTACACGAAAAGAAAGAGATCAGGCAATCGGGCAGGGCCAGTGTAGTTCCTGGTCCGGCGCGGCGGTTAGTGTACCTACCCCTTTTTTCCGTGCGGCGGTTAGTGTACCTCCCTGGGGGGGGGGGAAGGGGGGGGGAAGACCCAAATCCAGGAAAAAGTCACTTTTTGGGGTAGAAAATTTGACCGATTTTTGGCCCTTTTTGGAAAAAATTCTTCATAAAAAGGGTATTTTGGCGACTTTTGACATCATTGACCTAAAAATCACTCATTTTAGGCCTAAAAATGCCCATTTTAGGCCTAAAAATGCCAATTTTAGGCAAAAATTGAGGCGGTTAGTGTACCTGGCGCGGCGGTTAGTGTACTAGTGTACCTTGGTCGCGGCGGTTAGTGTACCTTAGGGGGGGGGACCCCCCCTCCCCCCCCCCCCAGGAACTACACTGGGCAGGGCCTATAGGAGATAAAAATCTTTGGAAAATCATCCAGGTGCCCTTGATCATCAGGTTTAACCGTTACACAGCTGGCTGTGTGTGCATTAATTAATACACTACACGTGTGTGTATTAGACAGCAGCAGCGCTAGATATACCGTATTGTCGGAAATAGAACCCCCCCCATTAATGGACCCACCCATTAATTGAACCCCCCTAAATGGCTCGAAATCAAAAATAGAACCCCCCCATTAATTGACCCCCCCCATTAATAGAACCCCACCCCCAACCTTCACCGTACCACAGATTAGTGGTATGGTAGGGCTGTGTTGTTGTGTCAAACGTTGTTTAAGCTTGCGTACACAACAGAACACAGCTTTTTAAGCATAATTGCCGCTGTTAAAGGTAGAAAATACCGAAAACAAGCCATTTTTAAGGGCATTATTAACAATGATTTTTTTCGTCGGGGGGCCAAATGAAAAATATAACCCCCCCAATAATTGACCCCCCCCCATAAATTGAACCCCCCCAAAATGACCCCAGTGAAAAAATAGACCCCCCGGGTTCTATTTCCGACAATACGGTAAGTAGCAGCGGCTAGACGGGAGTGTGTGTCGGTTCGCTGGCTCAGCGGTGAAGGCGTTGGACTCGTGCCTGCGGTACCGCTGGTTCGAGTCCCGCCGGCGCCGGTGAAATTTTTTGTTTTTTTTGGCTTTTTTGGTTAAAACTAATTTATACATGCACAAAATGATGAGAACTAGTGTTTATAACAGTGAAATCGGGGTTGGGATGTCAAAACATAGCCATCATTTTTTGTTTGTTTTTTTTTGAGCTTAGCCTTAGGCTTGGGCTTAGGCTTTGGCTTAGGCTTAGGCCTAGGCTTAGGCTTAGGCTTAGGCCTACGCCTAGGCTTCTTGGGCTTGGGCTTAAACGTAATCTGAAGCGGCTGGCCTCAAAACGCCGTTTTCTGTCTTTTATAGGCGTGGATGATTTTCCAAAGATTTTTAACTCCTCTTGGCAGGGCCGGATCCGCGCGATTTTTGGGAAAATAAGGTCGAAAAACACAGATTTTTGCCTTAAAAAAGTATAAAATTGCTTGTGAGAGGTATGATTTGGAGTTGTGAGAGGTAAGTACTCAACCCCCCCTCGGGTTTTGTGTATGTGTAGGTAAGTACTGAGAGGGGGGTAACCCCCCCCCAACCTCCCCCCCAGCCACTACTATGGGTATCCCCCCGATGTCTGGCATGGTACAGTAGGTATCGCCCTATTTTCACCCCGGTACAGTAGAGGTATCCCCCCAAAAGTGCCAATTTTTGCCAAAAATGGCCAAAATTAGTGTAAAATCAGTGCCTTTTACCTCATGTACCCAAAATTCGCGCGCTACCAAATTTGGAGAAAAGTCATTTTTTGAGGTCGAAAATTTGGCTTATTTTTGCCCCTTTTTGGAAAAAATCTCAATAAAAAGGGTATTTTGGCGATCTTTGACGACATTGACATAAAAATCACTCATTTCAGGCCTAAAAATGCCTATTTTAGGCTAAAAGTTGCTTATTTTAGGGAAAAATTGGGGGAACAGACGTACCCGGAGGGGAACGGTGGGGCAGACGTACCATGGAGGGGGAACAGACGTACCCGAGGGCACTGTAGTGGCTGGGGGGGGATGGGGGGATTCCCCTAAGGGGTATCTATCTCGAGTCAACCCTTAGGGGGGGGAAGGGTATCTATCTCGAGCCGACCCTAAAGGGTATCTCGAGTAAGTAGATTTATGCTTTTCAAAGGCAAAAATGGGTGTTTTTCGACCTCGGAACCCCAAAAAATCGCGCGCTCCGCGCGCAAACACCCAAAAATGGCCATTTTAGGCCAATTTTCGGCAAAAATGTCAAAAAGTACCTATTTTTAGGCCAATTTTGCAATAAAATTGCATGCAAAAAACGGCCTTTTTTCGCCTTTTGACGGACCATAGGGGTATCTTGGGTAGCCTCTGGGGGGTATCTCGAGTAACTCCGAAACCTTCCCCCCCTAGGGTATCTTGGGTCGATTGGCCTGCCACCACACTGCCCGAGGGTATACTTGCGGGCCGGAAAAAAACCGTTTTTTTCGAAAAAAAACCGAAAAAAACCGTTTTTTTCCGAGGCCCGGAAAAATATCTTTTTATTTTTCCGGAAATTTTTCCAAGTGGGAACTTTTTAAAAAAAAACGGTTTTTTTCCAAAAATTTCCGAGAAATTTTCCAAGGTTGCGAAAGGACGTTGTCAAAACCAATGTAAATCGATGCTAAACAGTTCTAAATGAGCACTTTTTAATCTCCAAGTGCATTTTTAGCCTGTTTCAGACCATTTCCCGACAAAATTTTCTTCAAAATAGGCATTTTTGGACCGTGGGTATCCTTAAGTACTGGAAAAATATTTGAAAAAAAACGGTTTTTTCTGGAAAGAAACGGTTTTTTCCAAAAATATAGGTATTTTGCGGAAAAATACGCAAGTATACCCGAGGGGGGGGACCCCTCCCCCTCTGCAACTCCACTGGGCCAGTCCAGACCAGAGCAGTGCAGTGGCTGGGGGGGGGGGGGGGGGGGGGGTTCTCCCCCAATGGTACCCTACCCGCCCCGGCCTGGTACGCTACCCCCCTACCCGCCCCGCTCTGGTACCCTACCCCCTACCCGCCCCGCCCTGGTACCCGACCCGCCCGATTTTTACCCCCCAACATGCCCATTTTTCAGTCAAAAATGCCCAAATTTCGACCGAAAACCCCAAAAAGTGCAAAAAATCTCGCGCTGCGCGCGATATATGCACTTTTTAGTACATAAAAACAGGCACCCGAAAAAACTTGTGTTGTACCCTACCCTACCCGCCCCGAAAAATCTCCCCCCCCCCCTCAAACCGGATTTCCCCCCCCCCCCCCCAATATCCCAGGTACACTACCCCCCTACCCGCCCCGATTTTTTCCACCGATGTACCCAACCCGCCCCCCAAAAGTAGCCACAGCACTGGACCAGAGTACCTCCAACAACACTGGTCAAGGTTTAGGTTTTAAGGTTAAGGTTTAGGTTTAAGGTTCAGGTTAAGGTAAGGGTGGGGTCGAAAACCCCGAAAAAAAAACCCCGAAAAATAAAAACCCCGAAAATAAAACCCCGAAAACGAAAAACCCCGAAAAAAAACCCCGAAAACGAAAAACCCCGAAAAATATAAAATGTGTGGAAAACAATTCTTTTGGTTAGAGAAGGGTATTCATGTCGTTCGTGCACCAAAAAATGGGCACTGGTACAGTTCGGGCACAAGTTAGGTGATTCTCCTTTGTTCATGTCTTCCTGGCTGGCAGCCTAAGCCTAAGCCTAACCCTGAATGAAGGCCTATTCCGTTAAACTTTTGTGGATGTTGCCTTCATGTGGCCAGGTCTTCCTGGCTGGCAGCCTAAGCCTAAGCCTAACCCTGAAGGAAAGCCTGAGCAGTTAGGTTTTTGTGGAAGTTTTCCTCAAATGGACAGGTCTTCCTGGCTGGCAGCCTAAGCCTAAGCCTAACCCTGAAAGAAAGCCTGTGCAGCTGTACATTTGTGGATGTTTCCTTCATATGGACATGTCTTCCTGGCTGGTAGCCTAGGTAAGCCTAAGCCTGTGAACAAGCCTAAGCCCAAGTCTAGGTTCAAGTCTGATCCGAAGCCAATTTATCAAGTGTAGTGGTGATGTTTCACTCGTGGGTCACGAGCGACATGAACACCCATCTCTAACATTATTTTTTTCATCCCTGACATTTTTTATTTTTCGGGCTTTTTTCGGGGTTTTTCGTTTTCGGGGTTTTATTTTCGGGGTTTTTCATTTTCGGGGTTTTCCGTTTCGGGGTTTTTTTTCGGGGTTTTCGACGGCCACCTAAGGTAATTCGGCTTCTGTGGACCGGGCCCTGTAGTTTTTAGGGGCCTACCTCTACCACCTACCTATGGCCCGACCTGGTCCGCAACCCACGAAGGTCGGCCCGGCCCCAAATGGACCAAAGGGGGTCATGGCTTCTGTGGCCCCCCGGATCCGCCCTTGATGTCAACCAATTTTATTTAGATTTTCTTTCATTCACTTTCAGAGGGAAGAAAATAGGTCGTTAACTTTTCTTTCAATCGTCAAGTATGGGGGCCGTTTACGCTGTGTTGCGGCGTCCCGAAGTGGCACATTTGAACCATCCCAATGCCGTTGTGTTGCGACCACCTGTTAATGTGTCGCCATTCATCCGGGTGAGTTGATGCTCCTTTCCTTAGGGACAGTACTCTTTCACAACAAAGTGTCTTCAGCGCGGGCTTTTTAGCAGGGGTTTGTAAAGCTCCAGCCAGGAAGAGACGCGCCCAAAGCAAAAAAAGCAATGTCGTGTCAAAGTCCAGGTTTGGACTTGAAGGTTGGTTGGTGGGTTTTGAGCTCGCTTCGCTACGCGCCTGAATGACGACGGTTGTGAAGATTTCGGCCCATGGTTTTAACCTGGGTGCCCTGTTTCGACGAGTCAATGTACCACCCATAGTAGTGGTAGGGGGTTACATTACTTGTACTCACCGATACTTATCTCGGAAAAGTCCGAGTTGGGTTGGGGTTGAGCACTTACCTCTCACAATCATACCTCTCACAAGCAATTTTATGCCTTTCAAAGGCAAAAATCGGTGTGTTTCGATCTCATTTTCTCGAAAATCGCCTACCCATAATTAGTATTTTTAGATCTTCGCCGAAAATATTGAAAAAAGCACTGATTTTTTGCCTGTCTTTGCCAAAATTGCTTTGGCTTTTGACTTTGGCCAACTTTGACTTGTAGACGCGTATTCGAATAATGGTCTGGCCTTCCCATTATTTTTCTCCTCGACCCACAGTGTAGTTCCTGGGGGGATGGGGGTCCCCCTAAGGTACACTAACCGCCGCGACCAAGGTACACGAGTACACTAACAGCCGCGCCAGGTACACTAACAGCCTCAATTTTTGCCTAAAATTGGCATTTTTAGGCCTAAAATGGGCATTTTTACGCTTAAAATGGGTGATTTTTAGGTCAACTAGGAAAAAGAGCCTAAACAGGCTTACGGAATTATGCAACATCCGTAACTAAACCTAGCCTAGACTTCTGACGGTACAAATGGAAGAAACAAGTCTAACCGTATACTTATGACGGTACAATGGGGAGAAACAAGGATTATCGAACAACAGTTATGCGGGCCGACCACGTGATGTAGAAAAAATGGCGTTGCATAGTTCCGGCGCCCGCTCGGGGGAGGCGTAAATGCATAGTGCCGTGTTACATTGGGGGTTAGTGTGGAGAACCGGCAGTTCTCCATGAAACGACACGGTGTTCTTGAGCGTGTGATTTCTAAAGAACATGTTTTGGCTGAATAATGCATGTGTAATGCTGCTGATAAGCTGACGGTCTGTTCTGTCTGTGTGTGCTTTGCATTCTGTTTTCACTGTTGAGATTGAGACTTTGTGTGTCGGCTGTTTAATATTGAGCTGTATTGCATTTCTGACGTAATGAATCTCGTATTATTGAGCATCGGAATATTGAGTTATCGGAACTTGCAATATTGAATCTCTAAACTACAACGGACATCCAATCACACTTAACGGCATCGCTCAACCAAGCGCTACACAATGCAAGGAGCTGACTTTCCCTATGCCTAGTCGCTTCCGCGATAGTTAGTCAAAACTCAGTTCAGTAACAGAACACAATCTTCGAGCGCAATTACACGCCTTTCATTTTACTTCTTATCATTAGTCAGTGTGAGAAACAAGTGCTGTATGATTTCACGCGCCACAAAATCCCACAACAGCACCCATTATCACATTTACTATGCATTGTATATTAGGTCTTGTTATCCCGATTCTTATGCAACTTCACGGAATCGATTTGTTCACCTCGCTAATAATCATCAGTTGGCTTTTGTCTTTTTAGACAAGCTAATTAGTTCGTATGAATAAGATGCGGCTTATCAGACCAGACAACAAAAGCACAAAATCCCTGGCTATTAAATAACACACGGCTTAGCGTTGGGTTGAACACACGGTTTCACAAGGCAACCGTTGTTGACACTTTCCTCTTTTCATTTTCATATCATAGTTTTCCATCAGGTAACAGACAAGCACAAATGTAAATGCAAGTGCACACAAGTGTTCTGCGCTGTTGTACGAAGTTTTGACTAACCCCCAATGTAAGACGGCACTATGCATTTACGCCTCCCCCGAGCGGGCGCCGGAACTATGCAACGCCATTTTTTCTACATCACGTGGTCGGCCCGCATAACTGTTGTTCGATAATCCTTGTTTCTCCCCATTGTACCGTCATAAGTATACGGTTAGACTTGTTTCTTCCATTTGTACCGTCAGAAGTCTAGGCTAGGTTTAGTTACGGATGTTGCATAATTCCGAATGCCTGTTTAGGCTCTTTTTTCCTAGTTTCTCCCAGTTCAAGGGCGAAGCCACATTGTCACGCACACTCCTCGGGCATCGCTGCGCGATGCCCTCGAAGTGTCTTAATTGTCACCTACCCTTCCCATTCACCTCAGCCACTGCTAAGTCTTTGCTCGACAATTAGATCCAAAGTACATACCAAAGGCAATATAAAGCTTTGCAGCGAGCATTCTTGGTCAAAAAGCTGCTGCTTCTTGGTAAAAAACGACCTGGATTTTTTTCCAAGTCAACGGCGATGCCACGTTGCCACGCACACTCCTTTAGTGCTTTAAGTGCTTTAATTGTCACCTACTCTTCCCATTCACTTCAGCCACTGCTGAATCTTTTTCCGACATTTAGATCAGGAATACGAATACCAACGGCAATATAAAACTTTCTTGGTCAAAAAAGCATTCCTGGTTTGAATAAAACCAAACCCAGAATGACTACCTTGGGCCGGACTGACAAATCTTCCAATTTTTAGGTTGCAGTGTCCATCTGCACCACACCATTTGGCAAAGTGTTCATGATGCAGCTATTCTGGATGTCCGTTTTTATGTTGCGATGTGATCCTTTTCGTTGACACTGTTTGTATTGTCTCGTTGTCTGATTCAGTTCCAACTTTGGCACTGTGTTATTTTGCGTTGCAATGTCTCTAATTTGTGTTTGCATTTACATCAGCAGTATTTGGTCAAGAACTGCTGCTTGAAAGTGACAAAAAAAATTTTTATCGAAATTCGTTATATCGAATGTTCACTGTATTCACAATGTTCTGTTACAACGTACATACATACTTTTACATAGTGTGCATTAGTGTAACCATACATGTTTTGACACTATGTAAATTAGTGTAGCTGGTTTTAATTTACAGAATTACAGGAATTGTTGTAAGTCACTTTTTGAAACGACAAAATAATGTGTGTATTGTTGTTTTACTTCTGTTTATATAGTTCTAAGCTGTTGTTTTTGATGCCTTCCTAAGTGTATTTGGTGGCCATTGTTTTCTGGAAAGCTTAACCGTCAAGCAAACAAAGGTCTAAAGAATTTGGCAATGTTTACGAACGTTCTGGTTTCACTCTCGCTCTCCACTTTTTTACTTTTACTTATTTCGCTTTTAACTGAAAGCCCCTATGTCTAACGTTCTTCGTTCAGTTACGTCCTGCTCGATAAAATAGGCTCATTCCCAAACAGTCCCGAACCCACAAACCACCGGCCCGAGGTGCTCTGCCGAAAAATAAGTGGGACGATAAACAGCCCCGAACCCACAGACCACCGGGCCCGAGGTGCTGTGCCTAAAAATAAGTGGGACGATGAATTGGGCCTCATTCCCAAACAGCCCCGAACCCACAGACCACCGGGCCCGAGGTGCTGTGCCTAAAAATAAGTGGGACGATAAACAGCCCCGAACCCCACAAACCACCGGGCCCGAGGTGCTCTGCCTAAAAATAAGTGGGACCATGAATTGGGGCTCATTCCCAAACAGCCCCGAACCCACAGACCACCGGGCCCGAGGTGCTGTGCCTAAAAATAAGTGGGACGATGAATTGGGGCTCATTCCCAAACAGCCCCGAACCCACAAACCACCGGGCCCGAGGTGCTCTGCCTAAAAATAAGTGGGACGATGAATTGGGGCTCATTCCCAAACAGCCCCGAACCCACAGACCACCGGGCCCGAGGTGCTCTGCCTAAAAATAAGTGGGATGATGAATTGGGGCTCATTCCCAAACAGCCCCGAACCCACCAACCACCGGACCCGAGGTGCTCTGCTCAGTGTAGTTCCTTGGGGGGTCCCCCCTCGCGTACGCAATCTCCCCCCAGCGTGGGGCCGGAGCACTGTAGTTCCCACCGGACCCGAGGTGCTCTGCTCAGTGTAGTTCCTTGGGGGGGGGGGTCCCCTCCCTTGGGGGGGTTCCCCCCTCGCGTACGCAATCTCCCCCCAGCGTGGGGCCGGAGCACTGTAGTTCCTGATCCGGCGCGGCGGTTACTGTACCTACCCCTTTTTTCCGTGCGGCGGTTAGTGTACCTCCCGGCGGGGGGGAGGGGGAGCGGGAAAGACCCAAATTCAGGAAAAGTCACTTTTTGAGCTTGAAAATTTGACCGATTTTTTCCCCAATCACCCATTTTTGGCCTAAAAATGCGCATTTTAGGCGGGGAAGGACCCGGAATGGGGGGGGGGGAAGACCCAAATTTGGAAAAAAGTCATTTTTTGAGGTCGAAAATTTGGCTCATTTTTGCCCCTTTTTGGTAAAAAATCTCAATAAAAAGGGTATTTTGGCGATTTTTGACGACATTGACCTAAAAATCACTCATTTTATGCCTAAAAATTCCGATTTTAGGCCAAAATTTGCCTGTTTTAGCTAAAAATTGGGGGAGTAGACGTACCCGGAGGGGGAACAGTGGGGCAGGCATACCATGGAGGGGGAACAGACGTACCCGACGTATACCCCTATCTCCCACCCAATTTTTGCCTAAAACACACAAATTTACGCCAAAAATAGGCATAATAATGTCGTCAATAAACAAAAAAAAGCGAAAAAAAAAAGAAAAAAATCAAAACGAATTTTCATTTTCTTTTTTTTAAAATTGCGCGTTCACAAAGAAAATGTTTCAAAAGTGCGCCTACTAATGTCCGGACCAACCGCCTCGGACCTGGCGTTCGACGCACGTGCGTGTTGTAGACGTCCGGTCAACGTCCGTACAACGTCCGGACATGAAAAATCGAC
>JASAMV010006730.1:0-43986 GCA_030248065.1 Rhynchonema sp. JSB1_4
TCGCTCAGTAAAAATCGATCAATTTTGCTTCCAAAAAACTCTCGCGCAGAACCCTCAGTTCGGAGAACGCATTGGTTTTTGGAGGAGGACGGAGATTTTTTAATTTTCGGAGGAACTCCCTAGTGTCCGAGTTTTCTTTTTGGCAAATTGAAAATATAGGATTTTCGACATCAGGATTCCCGAATTTTCGATTTTTCAGCGCGACACCAGACTCTTGTCGCGGCACCACATTTTTCAGATTTTGTTCAAGATGGGTGGTTCCACTGCAACATATTAGTGTGTAGTTTACCGAGGTGGGTTTTGAAAGAAAAGCTATGTTGACATCGAGTTTTCGGACCCAAAAAACAGAGCACAAGTTGCTCATTCGCCTTATTAGTGCAAATTTTGGATCAATTACCGAATTAAAGTGTTTTTAAACAATAGTGAACACGGAGCATGCACCACATTCGGTATTCGTTTGGAAGAAAATTTTCTTTCAGGATTCTTCTCTCAGCAAAACTGATGTTTTCGAACCGTAATTTTCGGCTGTCGGCCGGTCTCGAAAAAACTTCTGGAGGGGCACCACACCAGGCCTAGAGAGAGATGCTCCAAAAAACCGGGCCTCCAGCTGTCGGGTGCCTTCTGTCGGGGCCCGACACTTGACAGCGGACACTTACGGTTCAAAACATCAGTTTTGTGCAGAGAAAGAATTTCCAGAGAAATGTTTTCGAAACAAAATTCCGAAGACGCAGAATGTGACATTTCGTGTTAATTTCGTGTGAAAAAAACTAATCAATAATGGAGCCAAACACTCACCACCCAAATGAGAAAATTTGCCTGTTTTTGGTCCAAAAACTACGTGTTGGGGTTCTCCAAACTTTCTCACATGTTTCCAGAAAACTGTCCGTACCCGCCCCACCTCTAACCACACCCTGTGCAAATAATATATGTATATTCTGACATATATTACTTTGGGGAGTTAATATATTTTTTTTTAATATATGTAAGTAATTGTAAAAAAACCCACCAAATTTTCAGAAAACTATTCAAAAAGCTATTTTTTACGTACGCGGCAGTAGATTTTGAGAAATGGGCTGACCAGTAGAATTTTCACGAGTGTAATAGTTTATAAGATTCTGAAGGTGGACAAACAGCGAAATCGAAAAAAATTTCGCGCTTCGCGCGTTTCTTCGACCTGTCGTCATCTGGTTGTGTGATTCAAGGAACATAGTCTTGTTGTGTTATAGTAATTTTGAGTTTTGTGCGGAGATAGTGTTGCGCCATAGTTTACGTTTACCAACTTCTGAAACATTTGAGTTTTGCCAGCTGACGAGGAGTCGCGCAATGTCGAGACGCACATGGTTAGCGTCCGGGTTTATAACTTGACATTAACTATGGGGCGTATTTTACTGTGCGGCAGCGAATTTAGAAATTTACTATAGCATGTACACATAAAGCGGTGTAATGTAGGATGTCCCATTACAACGACAACCACAACTGTCGTTGGTAAAAAAATAGGCCAGCGCTCTCCACTGTGAGGTCGTACCGAACAAACGTCCGCTCACGGGGGTACTTGTCCGGGGGGCCCTAAGGTACACCAACCGCCGCGACCAAGGAGCACCGTAGGACACTCACCCGCCGCGCCAGGGCACCAACCGCCTCGTTTTCGCCCAAACACAATTTTAGGCCTAGAAATGGGGTATTTTTAGCCCCAAAATGGGTGATTTTTAGGTCAATGTTGTCAAAAAAGTTCGCCAGGAGAATTTTTAAAAAAGGGCAAAGGTTGTAATTTTTGACCTCACGGAATTCCGAATTTGGGTCCCCCCTCCCCCTCCCCCCAGAGGCATGCAACCGCCGGGATGGAAGGGGTAGGGACAACCAGCCGCGCGCTCACACGCGGGGGATACTTCGTAGATCATTATTTTGAGACATAACCGATAAGAATAACTGTCTCCGCTCAATATCAAGGTGCCGTTCGAAGCCCCGTACCGTACTCGGGATAGCACAAAAAAACTGGTACAAAACATCAAAAAACTGAACTAATTAGTTTTCGCGCTACGCGCGATTGCTTTTAATTTTTGAAAGTAAGTTCTGTGCCTTGCGCACGTGTGGAAACCATGACATCAGTGTCTGCAGCAGCGCTGCGGGCCGGGGGAGGGGCCGGACGGGACCCCACCCCGCCCCGCCCAGGAAGGCGCCCCGCCCTGGACGCTCACCCCGACCCCACCCGCCCCGCTCTGGGAGCTTGACCCCGTATTTGCCTCAAAATGCCCATTTTTCGGTCAAACGAATTTTGACCGAAAAACCTCATAAAGTGCATATATCGCGCGTAGCGCGCGACTTTTTGCACTTTTAAGGGTTTTCGGTCGAAATTTGGTCATTTTTGACCGAAAAATGGGCATTTTGAGGGCAAAAATCGGTGCGGGTAGGGTACCAGAGCGGGGCGGGTAGGGTAGGGGGGTAGGGTACAAGAGCGGGGCGGGTAGGGGGGTAGTGTACCTGGGCGGGGCGGGTAGGGTACCATTGGGGCCCCCCTCCCCCCCAGCCACAGCACTGCTGCAGACACTGATGTCATGGTTTCGCACGTGCGCAACGCTTTCAAAAATTAAAAGCAATCGCGAAAATTTTGATATTTCATACCACGGATTGTTAAAAAAGGTCAGTTTTTAAGTGTTTTGTACCATTTTTTGTATGTGCCCCGTACGGTACAGTTTCAAACACACCTTGATTATTAACAGAGAACGTATTCTATGGTTTGTGTCTCAAAATAATGATCTACGAAGTATCCCGTGAGCAGTGTAGTTCCTGGTCCGGCGCGGCGGTTAGTGTACCTACCCTTTTCCGTGCGGCGGTTAGGTACCTCCTGGGGGGGAAGGGGGGGGGGGAGACCCAAATTGGGAAAAGTCCTTTTGAGGTGAAATTTCTATTTTTTGCCCTTTTTGGAAAAATTCTCATAAAAGGGTTTTGGACTTTGACTTACCTAAAAATCCCATTTTTGGGGCTAATGCCATTTAGGCCTAATTGCCTATTTGGCATTGGCGGTTAGTGTACCTGGCGCGGCGGTTAGGCGTGTCTTGCGCGGGGTGTGTGGGGCCCCCCCCCCGGCGAGCTATCAGACGGACGTTTGTTCGTCGAGTCTGTACAGGCTATAGTTAAATTCGCTGCGGCGCCCAGTGAAAGTAAACCAACAACCAAAACACAACACAAAACACCCCAAAAAAAAACCCCCCCCCCACAAAAACAACACAAACAAAGTAACTCCCAAAGTAATATATGTCAGAATATATTACATATATTTGCACAGGTCTGGGGTTAGAGGCCGGGCAGGTACCCGACAGCCGACACCGGACTTCTGGAAGTACCCGACACCCGACATCTGAGAAAAAAGTCGACACCCGACAGTTCCAAAAAAACCCGACATCTAGTTTTTGGACCAAAAACAGGCAAATTTTTGCTCATTTGCATAATTGATGCAATTTTTGGCTCCAGTTACTGAATTCAAGTTTTTCACACGAAATTAAAACCGAAATGTCACATTCTGCGTCTTCGGAAACATTTGTTCGAAAAACATTTTCTCTGAAAATTCTTCTCTCAGCAAAACTGATGTTTTGAACCGTAAGTGTCGGCTGTCGAGTGTCGGGCCCCAAAAAAACCCGACACCCGACAGCTGGAGGCACCCGACACCTGCACTTTTTTGGCAACCGACACCCGACATCTCTCTAAGCCTGGTGTCGGGTGCCTCCAGAAGTTTTCGCCGACACCCGACACTTACGGTTCAAAACATCAGTTTTGCTGAGAGAAGAATCCTGAAAGAAAATTTTCTTCCAACGAAATGTTTCCGAAATGTGGCGGTTGGTGTTCATATTGTTTAAAAACACTTTAATTCAGTAAATTGATCCAAAAATTTGCACTAATGAGGCAAATGAGCCAAGTTTGTCTGTTTTTGGTCCAAAAATTCGATGTCGAGGTCAGGTGACATAGCTTTTCTTTCAAAATTCACTGGGTGCAACTTGCACCTAATATGTCACATTTTAGGTGGAACTTGCACCCAGAATTTTGTTTTGTGAACAAAATATGAAAAATATAGGTGCACGACAGGTGTTTTTTGAAATATCGGGTGTCGGGCAGTGATATCGTTGGAAAATCAAAAAGTCAGGATACCTGATGTCGAAAATCCTATATTTTCGGATACCCAAAAAGAAAAAACTCGGACACTAGGGGGGTTTCCTCCGAAAATTAAAAAAATCTCGTATTTGTCCAAAAACCGATGCATTTCTCGAGGAAAATTGAGCAAACTCGTTGTTTAAAGGGTTATTTTGGGGTTATGCCTGCGCGAGAGTTTTTTTTAGAATTTTGGAAGCAAAATTGATCGATTTTTACTGTTTCGGAAAATTTTTGTGGTCGGATACCGCCAGACAAAAAGTTAGGGTACCGGGTCCCCCGGGTGAAAACAAGAAGATACCGCATACCAGGGGGTAACCCCCCCAACAACACCACTGGGTCGGGTGTCAGCTTTTTTTCTCAGATATCGGATATTTCCAGATGTCGGCGTCCGGTGAGTAACTACACAGCAACTACTCACACTCATACGGATATATGACACCTATTTCCGTGTTCCGTAATTTTTAAGATTCACAGAACGAAATGTTTCCGGGTCCAAAATAATTTTATGTGGAAATAGACGAATATCCTGTGCAGACCTGAATGGGTTTTTCGCGCGGCAGCAGTTGCCTCTGTCTGGACTTTGACTTGATCATAAACATGTGCCTCTACAACATTGTTGCAGGCGAAAGCGCTGGTGCGTCGACTGCATCAGACCACACGCTTAGTGGGTGCGTTGGCAGCAGAGCCGTTCATGAATGGCACAAACAGTATGTACATTGAAGAGATGTTCTACGCGTGGCAGCGCGACCCTAATTCGGTGCACAAGGTGAGAGGGCAGGCCAGTTCTTCTCGTTCATCAGTTGGTGTTGCTGTTCGTGGCATACACCGCAGGCAGCACAGCACCAAGGCTTCACATATTGAACTTGGTTCTTGGATCGATAAACGCAAGAGTTGACTTTTGCCAGGATTAGCTCTCTTCGAAAGTACTCAACGCAAAGTGTGAATTATGAATAATGCTTGGTTCAAAAAATCGTTCCTGAACCTGACCAATTAAGACAAGATCAGACCCAATGATCAAGTTTGTTCCATGTTGCTCAATTTTTGAATTCTCCGCGCAGAGTTGGGACACGTACTTCCGTGCGGTGCAAGCTGGTGCGTTGCCCGGTCAGGCCTACCAACCACCGCCCAGTCTGGTGCCGGGCTACAGTCCCAGTGCAGTCACAGCACCCGCCGTATCAGCTGCTGTGCCTGGCCAGGTGGATCTCAAGTCCGTGGTCGACCATCTCAATGTGCAATTGATCATTCGCAGTTATCAGGTTGGCTTGTATGTTTTGGACTTTCGCTGTTTATCGTAAATTTTGTTTTGTGTATCCGTATTGCAGCACAAGCCAGGCATGTACGGAGAACGGCGACTAGTCTCATGTTCGTCGCATGTATAATACTATGCTGTAAAATACATACTGTGCAGTCTACCGTCTTTATAGTGACACTCTTTGTAATGGAGCACTTTATACGCCATTTTGGTGCCCGATTTGCTGCTAACCCCGTAATTACCCCCATCATATGGTGGATATTATTTATAGTGATAGGACATGGCTGGTCCCGATCATGTCCCTATAAAGAACATAGAAAACGGGGTAAAGAGAATAACCAAAATAAGTAGCAAATCGACTTAAAAATCGCGACGTTCAGACTCGAGGGCACAACATTGCGGACCTCGACCCGCTCGAAATAGGAATGGCTGACCTGGACGACACGATTCCGCCCGAACTAGAATTGGCCACATACGGACTTTGTATGTTTATTTTTTGAGGTTTTTTAATTTTGCAATAGAATAGGGAGCGACGAATCGAAACATAATGTTGTTTTGCAGCTGACGCGGATCTGGACCGCGAATTCCTGCTCCCGATTACGACGCACATCGGTGGTGAACAGACGAAAATGAAACTAAAGGACATCGTGGGCAGACTGAAGGTTGGCTTCGTGCCGGGGCTCTAACTTGAAAAAAATTGCGGTGAAGTGGCCATCAAGGGCATCAACCTTGTCCAGACTCCAACAAGCTTATTGTAAAACGTTGCGTGTTGCAGCGTGGTGGACGCAACTGTTTGCTCTAGCTATTTACGTCCGTCTTTCCACAACTCGACGTAGCACTCGAGCTGCACAAAAAACAGGGCAATGTACTTCAGCAAATCTACTGCGGTCATACGGGCGTTGAGTACATGCACATCAACAGCTACGCGCAACAGAGTTGGCTGCGTGAACGGTTCGAAAGTCCGCACGTCGCTGAGCTGAGTGCCGCCAAAAAGAAGGTGCTCTTCAAACGACTCATACGCTCAACGAGGTGGGCTGTCGGTTTTTACGCATTGTTTCTGGTTCTGACAAACAAGAAATTCAATTGAACCTTATC
Organism: Rhynchonema sp. JSB1_4; assembly: GCA_030248065.1. Classification (NCBI taxonomy): domain Eukaryota; kingdom Metazoa; phylum Nematoda; class Chromadorea; order Monhysterida; family Xyalidae; genus Rhynchonema; species Rhynchonema sp. JSB1_4. Next base: position 6,491 of record JASAMV010006730.1, read on the forward strand.
TATGTTTTTCTGCTTTCAGATTTGAAGAATTCCTGGCCAAGAAATGGCCGTCCGAAAAACGATTCGGTTTGGAGGGTTGTGAGGTGCGATTAACTCTTGGTGTTCTTCATTTGTTAGATTCGATAAGACGTACGTAGACCCATAGTGCATTACGTACTTTCGAACGTTGTGCTTTAGGTGCTTATTCCCGCGTTGAAACAAATCATTGACAGCAGCTCAGAGATGGGCGTGGAAAACTTCGTGGTCGGCATGCCACATCGGTTTGTGTTGGTTTATTGTAAACTTCCATTGATCTTTCACATTTTACCTTGGACCATTTTTAAGTAATTTTGGTGATTTTAGTGGTCGATTAAATGTGCTGGCCAACATGTGTCGACAACCACTCGAATCAATCTTCTCGCAGTTCAGCTTACTGGAGCCCGCTGACGAGGTATTTTTAATGAAAGAACTCAAATTTTCGACTCGTTTTTGTATTTAAAATTTTAAAATTCGATATTCAATGCGTTTCATTGCAGGGCAGCGGTGACGTGAAATACCACTTGGGCGTGTGCATTAGTCGCTTTAATCGTGAGTCGCAGAAACAAGTCAAGATGGCCGTCGTTGCCAATCCATCACATTTAGAAGGTGAGGGGGGAATTTTTGGGATTCCGAAATCAATATTAATGTCCGAAAAATGAGCTTCTCGAACCAATTGGCGTTTTTCACCGTTGATTTCACAAATGATGTGTGCAGCAGCCGTTACAATTTTACAATAATCACCCTCAACACACGCTGAACGACTGTTTGGTTCGGTACCCGTACCCAGTCTGTCGGTAACCCCCGAATTATCATTCCTTATAGTGAATGGATCTTCATAGTGCCGGAAAACGGTGCATCATGTAAAGTAAAACTACGCCAACACGAGCCCGATTTCGGAGCTGGCAAAATGGTGAAACATTCATGACTTAGCTGCTGATTTGGGAAACGGTACACGTTGCGGCATACAACATGGAGCATGATGATTTTCTCTTTCTTTGCGTTTTGCAAGTTCACCACCTCCGAAATCGGGCTCGTGTTGGCGTAGTTTGCCTCTGACTAGTTTTCCAGATTAGGAAATGTTTTTTTAGTTTCATTGTTTTGTTAATTCCAGCGGTCGACCCGATCGTGCAAGGCAAGACATTCGCCGAACAATTCTACGCCGGCGACCATCACGGCAAGAAGTCGATGTCGATCTTGATGCACGGCGATGCGGCGTTTGCCGGACAGGGTGTTGTCTATGAGACTTTCCATTTGTCGGATCTGCCGTCCTACACAACGCATGGCACCATACACGTTGTCGTCAATAATCAAATTGGTGCGTTCGCTGCTCTCGTTTTTATATTTTGATGATTTGGTGCGTTTGCGGTAGCGGCAGTATGAAACTCGATAATCTGGGGGGCGAAACCCGCCCCCCCCCCCGAAAACCGAAGAAAGCCCCGAAGAAAACGCGAACATCGAAAACTCCGAAAACAAAAACCCAGAAATATAAAGATCTCGAGAAATCTGATCAGACCTGTCTTGATCTCCAGAGTTTAGTGGAAGACAACTCAGCGTAGCCAGTTCTTGTCCACTGTCATACAGCGAACAACATTTTGCAAAGAAATGCATTTTTAGTCAGTGTGGAAAGCCGCTTAATGAAAAAATCGCGTTGTCACATGCGTATGCGGTTACATCCGATCACCACGTTCGATGCCCGCCACTATTGTGGCACTCGATCACAACAAATTGTGTTGCGAAACCGTATCGTAGCACATCAGTCATTCCAGGTTTCACGACCGATCCGCGTTTCTCCCGCTCCTCCCCCTATTGCACGGATGTTGCGCGTGTTGTTGGTGCACCGATTTTCCATGTCAATGCTGATGACCCGGAGGCAGTGATGCATGTGTGCAAGGTGGCCGCTGAGTGGAGGAACACGTTCAATAAGGTACGGTATGGGGTCAGAGTTTGATTGGTTTCCTTGGTTGTGTCACTTAGATTTTGCGTGTTTAGCAGTGTGAGCACTCCTTGAACAGTGTGATTTTCGAGAGCAACCTTTGATTTGGACGTGTGGTGCATTTAGCACCTGAAGTTTGGTTACAACAAACAATGCGTTTGTCTTCAAAAAACTGCAATTTCTAAAAAGAATAAATTTTGCAACAACAACAACAGGACGTTGTGATCGATCTTGTTGGCTACCGTCGTCACGGTCACAACGAACTAGACGAGCCCATGTTCACGCAGCCGCGAATGTACCAGAAAGTGAAGAAAATGCCGACGTCGCTCGAAAAGTACACGCAGAAAATCCTGTCGGAGGGCACGGCCACGCAGGACTACATCGATGTTGGTGGTTTTGTGTTTTGTTGTTTTTATCTACAACTACAGTTTATTTGCACCATTTATTTACACTTTTGCATTTGTATTTCTTTTTGGGCCGATTGCAAACTTGATCGGTAATCTGATCGGACCGATTTGCCTTCGTCACATGACCTTGTATTTGGGGCATTTCGGTGTTTTCCGTGCGAATAGTTCAACCAGCGTAGAAGTGATTCGAATCAAGAACATTTGGAAGCTACTTGGTGTGAAAAAGGCCAGACTGACCCAATCACCAAACTTGGTTCCCACTTCTGTTTGTTCGTTGTCCGTGCTCTTGTATCTCGTTGCACATATAGAATCCCCTTTTTCAGACCGAACTAACCAAATACAGTCTTGTGCTCGAGGAGGCATACGACAAAGCACAGAAAGTGACCTACGTACGCAATCGTGACTGGCTCGATTCGCCATGGGATGATTTCTTCAAGAGCAAGGTTTCGATTTGATTTAGAAATTTATAATTTCTAATAAATTTAGTGAACTAATCATAGTCTGATATTAGGATCCGTTGAAAATCCCGAGCACGGGTATTCCGATGGACACGGTGCAGAAGATCAGCGAGAAATTCTCGTCGTTTCCCGATGGATTCAAAGTACACCGCGGGCTGGTGCGAACATTGAAGGGTTAGGGCTGTTTTGTGTTCGAATTTTACATTATTGACGTCCCAGTTCAGATTCAGATTAGATTTTCTGGTTTGGATTGGATATACGTATGTGGTATATGAACCAGTCTTTACTCTACCACTTGTGCCAAAACGTTTTCCCAGTTGGGCTGTTTGCTGTCGCGCGTCAAGGGTGTCACTGTCAAGAAGACCACGGAAAGATAAAAAAGTACTCTTACTGTGTGGTCCGGCCAACGCCAGGTCGCAAAACGATGATCGAGAAAGGCACGACCGACTGGGCGTTGGGCGAAGCATTGGCGTTCGGTTCCCTGCTGTTGGAAGGCGTGCATGTGCGATTGTCGGGCCAGGACGTGGAACGAGGCACATTCTCACATCGACATCATGTGCTCCATGACCAGGAACAGGATGGAAAGACGTACAATCCGTTGAATGATCTGAGCGACTCGCAGGTGCGCGTTAAATTGGACGATTTTACGTTTTTGCTCATCAGTTTTTCAGACCGAGCGTACCCACCGAATCAACCCGAAATTTTCTTTCTTCCCTCCTGTTACCCACTGTGACGATCATCATCCTGGCAGTGGCGGATCCAGCTTTTTGCCAAGCGAGGGGCCAAATCCAAAAAGTCATTTTTATCCCGTGCTTGTTCCATTTTTGAAAAGTCATTTTTATCCAGTGCTTGTTTTGAATTTCGCGCTGTTTACACCAAATATTACGTAAAATGTGGCAAAGCGCACGAAATTTTGGCACTTTTTGCGCGCGCGAAAGCCAAATTTCACTGGAAAATGGGTGTATCTGACGCGCGAAGTGTGTCAGAGTGAATATCCTGCGATTTAGGGGTCCTTTTTCCTTGTTTCTTCCGAAACGACCAAAGGGGGGCATGGCCCATGTGGCCCTCCTGGATCCGCCCTTGAATCCTGGTATGGTAATAATTTTGGAATTTATTCAGAAGTTCATGTGGGAAAATGTTTCGGTCTTATGATAAACCGAAATAAGGAGCCGTTCATTCCTTGATTTAGTCGAACAAAGCAATTCCAATACAAGACATTTAGAATCAGACATTTTCTACAGTCCTCCTCACACATACCAGGCCAGCTACACGGTGTGCAACAGTTCGTTGTCCGAGTACGCAGTGCTGGGTTTCGAGCACGGCTTCTCAATGACCAACCCGCACGCGTTGGTGATGTGGGAGGCGCAATTCGGCGATTTCTCAAACAACTGTCAAGTCATCATCGATCAGTTTCTCACATCGGGACAGTCGAAATGGATTCGGTATGGTCGTTTCCGTTCATTCTGTTTTTGGTGCTGAAACAAGTTTGATATCGAACAACGTCATCGGGTCGATGTGTATGTGTCATCCGAATTATGTTGACTGTATTTCGACATTTTACTGATGAACCCGGTTAAAAAGTGAACTGGTGCGAAAGTTTCTGACAGGCAGTTGACAAAAAAACTAATTTAGGCTGATCGAAATTTGCAGCATCGATAAATTTCGAACTATCCTATTCGGAACAGTCACATGACAGTGACAAAGGCAGATCCTATCCGATTATAAGTTTTGCAGCTGTCATTATTGATTTGAATATGCTCGTGAGATTGTGAAACATTCATTGTAACTTTCAGCCAATCCGGTCTGGTGATGCTGCTGCCTCATGGCTATGAGGGCATGGGACCGGAGCACAGTTCGGCTCGACCCGAACGCTATTTGCAGATGTGCAATGATGACGATCAGAGACTGATTGTGAGTGGCATTTTTGTTTATGTTTTCCCGTTCGGCTTTCGTTTTTTTAGGTATTCAAGCAGCATGGCGGTGACAAAGTTGGCTGTCGGTTAAATCCGATGCGCTCTTATCTTGGTCTCACAACTTTTGCCTCAAAGATATTTGGTTTTCTGGTGACACCAGCTTGAGTCAGTGCAATGTTTTTTGATCGGCCGTCTGAAATGATACCGTGAATGAAATCACTGCCGTCGCTAGATCTCGAAATTAGCTTAAATGGTTCTCGGATAAATAAAGACGAAGGAAAACGATAAATTGACTGATTGTTGCAGCCCGAGGGCCCGACATTGGAGGCGCAGCAACTGCACGACTGCAACTGGATCGTCGCCAATTGCACCACACCCGCTCAGATATTCCACATTTTGCGTCGACAGGTCGCCATGCCGTTCAGGAAACCGGTGTGTTTGGTTTTTTCGCTATTTTTGCTGTTTTTTTTCAATTTTGTCAGTTCAGGCATCGTGAGACTATATGTAGGTCATTGCTTGCATGTGCGTGCATTCACCCTCTGTGCCTAATAGGAGCGTGAAGCGAAATCCACATTGAAACAGCGTGCTCCAGGAATGGCGGTATTTCTTAATTTTGTGTGGTTGCGCTTGCGCTTTATTTTTTGCCAAGTGCCAATGGGCGGGGTTCAAAACACTGAAAAAATCACGCGAAAATATCTAAAAGCAAAAATCCCGAAAAATGAAAGAAGAGAAAAGTACGAAGTTTGTTGTGCAAAAAAGCGTATTCGTGTAGTTGGAGCCTATAATTTGGATCAGTTGGGGCTCAACTTCTTGATATTCTCGTTTGGTCATGTCTTCCTGACTGGCAGACTGAGCCTAAGTCTAACCATAAAAGAACGCATGAGCAGTTATGTTTTTGTACATGTTCCCTGAATGCAAGGCTGAGCACCAACTACGAGAATGAATGCCAACTTCTGACAACAAAAATTATCCATTCTTATGCTTTTTTATTTTTCGGTATTTTCGCTTTTCGAAATTTTTTTCGGAATGTTTCGTTTCGGGATTTTTGATGGCCATTGGCAGGATACTGTTATGTTCATTCATCTAGATTATTTTATGCTGCTCGCGATACATTTTTGAATCAGCATAATCCATTGACATATTTTTTAAAAGGCGTCTCCAGCTACTCAGCCAGCAACATCGGTTGGTGTGACGGACATCTTATATTACCTGCGCACGAGTTGGACAAAATTTTCTACCATATCGAATTTGATGCCTGCATGATTGTAATTGACGACTGTCACATGTTCTCTTTTTGTAGTTGGTCGTGTTCTCGCCCAAGTCGCTGCTGCGTCATCCCGAGGCCATGTCCCCGCTGGAGGACTACCTGACCGGCACCAGTTTCAAACGATTGATACCCGAGGACGGCGCTGCAGCGCAAAATGCCAATGGCGTTCAACGACTGATATTCTGCTCCGGTCGGTACTGGTTATTTGGCGTTAATCAGTTGAACGCATTTTGAAATAGTTGATCACCATTTGAGCAGATGTACCATGGCCTAGAATGTGACCGATTTTGCAAATGTTTGCAGGCAAGGTGTACTACGACCTGATGAAGGCGCGCCATCAGTTGGGTCTCGAGAACGAAGTGGCCATCTCGCGTGTCGAACAGGTTCGCAATTGCGATCTCGAAATTATTACTTTCAATTAATTCGTACCATAGAATAAATATATTCAGCTGAGTCCCTTCCCGTATGACCTGTTGCGTGCGGAAGTTGAAAAGTACCCGAATGCCGATTTGATCTGGGCGCAGGAGGAGCACAAGAACATGGGCGCTTGGTCATACGTCAAACCGCGGTTCCAGACAATGTTGGATTTTGAGCGGATCGTCAAATACGCCGGTCGGCAAACCAGCGCGTCACCGGCGACCGGCAGCAAATTCCAGCACGTGCTTGAACAACGTCTGATGCTGGCTGACTGTATGAATGTGCCTGATGAAAAGTTGAAGGACTTCCATTAGATTGTCAATCAATCTAGATTCGTTGTGACCGACTACTGCTATTGCTCTGAGCATGTTCAATGTGTAAATCATGGATTTTAGGCGGGGTTAGGATTAGGTGTAAAGCCAAAATCGTAGTTATTCTGGTCGCACAATTTTCTGAGTATCCGAATTTTGACTATCCATGGTTTCCATTCTTGCTGGATATATTCTTGTGTTGCATGTGATCATTCAGATCGAATTATATAAATAAGATAGGATGTATAATACTACATGTTACGTTGTTGTTTAGCATTTTAGAGTTTGCAACGCCTGTGCACACTGCTGTGCAAGTGTTCTACGTTAGCTCAAACTTGTTTGTCAAGCTTTTTTATTTTATGTTCTTCTGTACAAATCCGTCACCATTCTCATCCTTTATACATAATTTGTCTTTGTCATCAGCTTAGCGCTACATACGCAGACACATCTATTATTGGTGACCATAAGCGCTGACGAAAAACTTCTTACTCTATGTGCATTACTTGCGTGTTTTACTTTTTCGCTCTAGTGCTCTTTGTTTTTCCCTAAATGTAGCCTGTGGCGTCACCAAACCATGTCCTTGTGAACGTGAGTGTTCAACGATGTACCTTACACTTCTTTCTTTTGTCCCGCGCCTTGCTTGTGATTTTGTTGTCAACAGCCTATTCACAAATGTAGTTATGTTGTGGATTGCGGAATACTGTATTTCTGTAAATCCAGAAGCGAATTTTGGACTATTGAAGTCGCTTGAAACCGGTTCCGGTTATCTAATTTATGTGCACCGCTTGTAGCGTGCTTTGTGTGTGCTGGTTTATACCCAGTGCTGGGTTTAGGCCACCCAGGGCTATGGAGCATAGATCTGTTGAAATTATACGACTTTAATGAATTGAGTTATGGCCTATGTTTTGATGGGAATATGAATTTGTGATGGAAATAATGTAAACTTGCGATATTTATCTAGCTTCGAAATTAAATAATTTACCTTTAGGTTTTTTACATACACACAGTGTTGATTGTTGATGTTTAGAAGGACCTAAATACGATCGTGCTGGTATATGTATGTATGACTATTTGCTGACGCTGCTCATTTACCCCTAGAAAATTTCTATCGTTATTATTTTATCACGGCTTAGGTTACCGTCGTGTATTTATGTCAACAAATGGACGCATCAGGATGTATAGAGTAGATTTTACTGCTAATTTCAAGCACCTCAAAAACTTTGGCAGTGTTGTACTTTAGAGATATTCTTGTTTTATTTAATTTTAGCCTTTTAGCTCGATTCTCTGTGATCTTGTGTTACCGCGGCTGCTTTGTTTCTTTGTTGCACACTTCTGTACATTATTTCCCGTTATTGCGGTGCGGTGTTGTAGGTAATGTGGCCATTACTTTTAGACGTTTTTGGTGTGGCTCATTATTTGTAAGCTGTACCGATTTAAGATGTTCTACCGTTACCCTCACGCTTCAGTTGTGCTCTCAGTCATGCACAACTTCGAAGCACCGCTCACCCAAACCCTATCTCTTCTTTATAGCGAACATTGTTCATTCAGAGGTGCACCATGTATAGTCAGGTAAGTTAGGTATACTGTACTGCACTGGCTTAGGTTACGATTTGACAACATACTGTACCAACTTTGTAAATGTGCCCATGTGTTACGTAATGTACTGTATCGTATCTACCGAATCGTTTATCCACGCCTGTATAGATTCGTGCTCTACGACTGCATTTGAAATAAAATTATAATAGCACTTCTATTGGGATCCGAGCATTGATTTCAAGATCACTTGGCTGACAATATGTTATCTGTCACAAATAGGTACCCTGGATCAGCATATTGCACACTGAGAAGATACCCAACATTTCTTGCACTTGTGCGAAATTTCGAATGTGCGCATTTTGATACGCAAATGAGGTCGAGTTATACGCTTTTACGCAAACAGCCATAAGCAGCCTCCACATACCTGCAGTCGGTCAGTCACACAAGATTAGTGTTTCACTCAGATTTGACTGTTTGCACCAGCAGCATCATATGAGTAAATCCACACGATTTCACTGTGCAATTCAAAAGACACTGAACGATTTCGATAATTTTGGTGTACGCCAAACAGGGGCCTACACAAATTCAGTTCCTGACGTTTCAGTGCAAATGCGAAGGGAACGGGAATTGTGCACAACATTGTTTCCAGCACAACGCAGCTGCTTGGATTGTGTTTACATTCATTGACCATTCCGCAATGTGCACGTCGGATATACGCGTTCTCCGGTCTGTCGTGCGCTGACCGCTCTGTGATTAGTTGTCTCACATTTACAAATGTGCACCACAACAAATTGTCTTCGTTCCGCTGATCAAGCCGATGCGGTGTCTTTGCACAAGTTTACGCGTGCACAAAACCAGCTCTGCAGTTCAAATTACTGGCCGTCTTGCATGAAAATGTTGGTGGTGCTTTATGGAAACTTTGGGCAATGATGATGGTTATGCAGGTCTGCACCTATTGCTCTCAAGTGGCCCCCAAGTTTGCTGTGATCTGTACCAGCAACCTGCACACGACGCTACAATACTGTACGGCAACTGAAGTTTTCCGGTGTCGGCCCTTTGGTTTGAAAGCGCCGATAGTAATAAAGCTGGTTGGTCACTGCACAAGTGCACATCTTTGCATTTGTGCGCGCTGCAGCGTAAAACTTTCGCGTGTTGGATGTTTTTTCCTGAAAAAAACAGCCCCCGAAAACTATAAATTGCCACTGTGCATGCAGTTGACGTGCGCATCGTTTGTTTTTATCAATGCGTGTACAGTGTGTGGTGGAAAATATTTGTGTTTGGTGTTGCCTCGTGTACGACAAAAACAAACTGTCATAAACTTACAAACCTCGAAATATTATACAAAGTGCGAAACGATTCCTTTGCTGCATTTTTATGCGATGTTTTTCTTCAAAACTACCAATTCAAAGCACATTTTGTTTCTTCCGTAATAGTTTTTTTCTAAAAATTATCAGAGAAAAGTTCATAATCTGAAAACTTGTCAAATTCTGATGAACTTGAAAGCCGAGCCCAGGTTTGCTCAACTGTTGGTCTGCCCTGTGCTCACACTTTCTAATCCGCTTCTCGAAGATATATAATTTATCCCAGAAAGATAGTTTAGAATTTTGAAACGGTTTCTTCAGTTATTTTTGTTTTAGTTCCATGATTTTGCATCAGAACATAATTTTTGCATCCCTGCGAACCGCATAGCGCACAGCAGCCCAAGCCCAAGTTAAAACTTTTTTCGCGCATATTTTACTGACGTGTGACTTTTCACATCTCACCCATTGTTATCGGACTGCGAGGTTTATTAAAAAATTTTGAATAGGTAGTGAAAAGAAGAAAGTGTGTTTAGATTGAGCGGAGTTGCAGCAGCAGCATAGTATTGAATGGTTAGAGATGTTCATAACAAAGGCGTACAGCCTCTGTGAAGAGCCAACTCAACCTTACTTCAGCCTCCAAGGGACAAAGTCAAAGTCACACCCAACTTTTAGATGGACTCGGTTGTTTTCCTCTGCTACAACTTGACGTCTATGCTGAATAATGTCGATTTTTAAAGTGTGAAATTTTTTAGTTTAATTTCATGGGGCTAGTTTACCCCACCACGGTATCAAAAATAGCAATTCTTGGAAATATTTTCGGTTTTTACATCAAAGCGCTGGCAGCATATGCGCCGGGGAATCTTTTGGAAAAGAGTACCGTTTTGGGGTCATTTTTTGCTGCTTTTTGGCTGACAGATAAAAGTTGGTGACATTTATATATAACCGATCAACCAGATGTTAAAAGCAAATGTATGGTTTTTACAATCGAAAAAATGCGCAAAAGTTTTTTCTTCGTGGCGGTACCCTAATTTATTACGCCCCATGATATTTCGCGCACAGGTGATTTAGAGAACAACCGTGTTCTCAGACAAAACCGATTTTAGGTGAAACACGGTTTAGCGCACTATGTTAAAAAGAACATGCACCTGACGGTTTGTGCAACCAGTTTTCGTCAGGTTCCACAGTCACAAAGCACCTTCACGGTTAATGTGGCATCATAAACAAAATTTTGTTCCAGGCAGTGTAACATTAATTACGTAGAAAAACTTTGCTGATGGCTATCTGTTTGTTGTTATGTCAGTCTGCGCTGCGTATCACGATAATCTGGGTAACCCCGTGCATTAGATTGCGTCCGACCTATTGTACATAACTTCTCCACAGGACAATAACGCCCCAGTTCCAAACAGCAGCAGCCATCAATTTTACAACATGTACATATAATTTTACTGCAGAAAGTGTGCTGAAATCCACCAAAACCATGCCGGACCGATATTACGGTCCGAAGATTCTCAAATACCACGAGGCATACGTTCGAAATTCGCGATTAGTCGGTGTACTATGGGCCGTGTTCACAATCTGTTTGTGCGTGATCAACGTTGTGGTCTTTATTCTGCCATACTACATCGGCGAACGAAATGGACTGGCTCCCGATGGCTACTTTGGACTCTATAAATACTGTCGTCAATTCGGCGTCACCGTGCAGGAGCATTGTGTCGGGAACTTCACGCGATTTGACACGATTTTATCGGTTCCCTTTCAAATCTGCACCATACTTGTCGGCGTGGCTGCATTGCTCAATCTGGCCTGTTTGGTCGCGTTTTTGCTGTTTCTTTGTGTCAACGCCAGGACCGTCTACTGTCTGTGTGGATGGCTACAGTTGTTCTCATGTAGGTTTGGGATATTGGGTGACGTGTTTCTTAACCTTTTGGGATAAGACGGACAAACACGGCAGTAGACTTCCACGCTCGAACCACGTGACAACAGTGAGCTTTGCCCGTTGTGACCTATTTTCACAGATGGGTGGCGCATCAGGACATCATCAGCGCGAATGCCCCAGTCCTACAGTAAATCACGCCTGCCACTTAATCTTTTGTTTGGGCAAACGCGATTATTCGATGGCACACGTTTCGACATTGTGATTCAGTTGGGGATTTATTGAACGGTGCTCGTGACGCAGTTTGCCATAACGTTGAAGACAGCTGCAGCGACAAGCCCAAATCACTGATTTTCTACACTTGTATGTAATGCACGCAGGCCTGTGCCTATCAGCCACAAGTGTCATCTATCCACTTGGCTGGAATCACGAAACCGTTCTTCAAGTCTGCGGTCCCGACGCCGGCATTTACCAGTTGGGCAACTGCCAGCTGCAATGGACTTACATTCTGTGCATGATCGGTGCCATCGATGCGTTGTTGTTGTGCTCATTGGCGTTTGTGTTGGCCGTCAGACAGGCAAAGTTGAAGAAAAAGTACTTCTATGCAGGTGAACAATCTGTTGCTTGTCTTGTATACAAAGATTCATGTCGTCCACTCGGATACAGTCTGTTCGTCAACTCAGCTCGGCGGCCTGTATGGTCGTCGATTCTGATCGTCGCGGTATCCATTGTGGCTGCATATTTTGCCACTCATTCGATGTCGTCATAGGTATACTTATACTACTCGCGCTCATTTGGGGCTGCTTTGGTCTGCGTGATGTCGTCGCAGTGTCAAACGCACGCAACCCGCACTTGCACTTGTAGCAGACGCGTGTTGAGCTGAATCGGGGACGAAAGTTGACGATCTGACTTGACGACTTAGCAATTAGCCAAATATTGGTCATAGTATTTTTATACCAAAGTTTTCCATTTAACCAGTTGTAAAATTGCCAAAATCGTGCAAATCACTCAGTACAGCAACAGCAAAAGTATCGTAATTCTTTGTTGTTTCTCGGTTGTTGGGCCAAGGATACAACGCTCAAACATGGTCGAAGAGTGTCCGCATGTTATTCGGAAAAGACTTGACCAGCGAGATTAAGCCTCCAACATCGGCAAAGTGGCTGAGAGTGTCCCGCTCCCAATGCTTGAAAAAGCCGCGGCAGTTGTTTTTGTGACGTAGTTTTCGCCACACAGGTTCGCCCTATCACGGCACAGCATCGCGTACGCTACAGTACCCGCCTCATTTAGCGGGTGTGTCGGGCCCGATCATCACACCGATGGACGAAAGTATGACTCCACCGACAACGTCGCGCTACTCAACATCACAACGCACTGTGCAACTGTGATCACGATTGTGAAAGTGCTTGAATGTGAATGCTCATTTGTTTGGAATTTGGAGATCGGATCGTTAGCTATTGGATCGGAACCCGACAGAAAATTTGCACTGGCTGTGTGTGACTCCATGGTCCCGGCTGTGCAGCACTACTGCTGCCAAAATATGTGAGCAGTGATGTTTTCCGCGACCATGAAGCCAACTCTGGGTTGTTGCTGTGCGGTCATGTGCTCATCTGGTGCCTTGGCCAAGGCACGTGACATGATCAAAGCATGTCGGATCCGATCACCAACGCTGAAGAACCATCACAAAAACTGTGGTAAATAGAAAAATTTGCTTCTCAATAAATTGACAAAAGATGAAAAACTTCATACTCAGAGCGACATCAGCACTCCTAAGACATGGGATCACTTCAAGACACAGAAGTGCACCTGTATAAGTTTTGTTTTCTGGTCATCAAAGCGCGGTGCAGTTGAATGTTATTTGCTTATTATTGACCTTTTTGTCTCATGTTTTTGTTGAATCCTCGTGCATATTTCAGATATACTTTACCAGAAAATCTGTCTGTTTTGTTTTGTTGTTCATTAATCACCGACGCATATTGATCGTTGAATCTTTTAACATGAAAACATGGGTGTATAAATTATTAACGTGCGAAGCTTTTTGTTGTCGTGGATTATTATGTACCTCCGGAATTGTAAGTTATCTCAATGAAAAATTGGTATTTCATCTTTTACCCATGGAAAAAATATTACCACCAGAATACCCAAGGCACATTATCAATCATAATCAGACCTGAGTCACTTAACAACAAAATGCAACGTTACTGCTTGTTCTTAAAAGGTCCCATCGTCTGTCTGACTTTGACGAAAGCGGGATTCGCCTTTTCGTAGTCATGAAAGCACGTAGAGATAGTCTTCAACTGATCTTGACAGTCCAGCCAGCCCACATGCGGTACCACACCGGGTAGACTTGGTCGACAGTAGTTGTGGCATTTGGTGGGCACACCATGCGCTTTGCAACAGTCCAAATGGTCGAGATAGCGTGCCGAACAGTGCAACATTTTGATCATGTCCTCGAGGTTGCACTTGCCGCTCAGAAACGTTCGCAGCAGCTGTGATTATGGTTGGACTGCTGTTTTGGCAGTTGGTATACAGACAACTCTATCTATGGTGAACCTCCATATAGTGAACGAACGTTTGGTCTCCAATCGACCGCTAACCTCCTAACTACGGCACCATATAATGAATTCCCCATTTACTGAAGAAAAATGCTGGTTACGACCGATTCACTGGAGCGTTCAATCATATTAATATGACTTGTACAACATGCTTTCTGGTTGCCCGTTTCGACCTATTCTCGCAGACAAGCGGCGCACCAGGTCATGCATACGTAACCACAACCACACGCCAGAGTCAGTGCCATGGTCGCGGAAAACATCACTGCTCACACATTTCGGCAGCGGTAGTGCTGCACCGCCGGGGCCATGGAGCCACACACACACTGCCAGTGCACACGCTCAGAGCATGAGTTGTGCTGTAACAAGTGTCGGTGCCGGAGTTTCGTCACTGCTCTTCGCTGCGATAGTTTACACGCAAACGCGTCAGCACGAAATCTATGCGCACGCGAGTAGACTACGATTGGCCCAACGACACTAACTCACCACATCTTTGTCGAGTTGATCGTAGGTGCACAGATTGTGTTCAATGCATGAGGCTCGCATGATTGGAGTATTCGGATTTGAACGACAACAGATCGAGAATCGCTCGTTGGGCGTGATCTGTAATCGTTGGGTTGGTAATGTCTCAGGGGGTTAGGTAAACACTTTTAGTACTGTTTCACGTAATGGTGGAACCTCACCGGGGAATTATTTTTTAAAATCTCACACCCGAAGTATACTATATACTGTATGTACCTACTATGGGTGGCATTTTCGAAACGGTGTAAAGCTCAGTTGGGTGTAAAGGTCGGTGTAAGCTCGGTCGAAAGCTCGGTCGGTGTCAGCTCGGTGTAAACATGAAACATTCCACGTTAACAGCAGGCAATGTTTCATGTTTACTTTACACCGAGCTGACACCGACCGAGCTTTCGATTGAGCTTACACCGACCTTTACACCCAACTCACCTTTACACCGTTTCGAAAATATCACCCTATGTATGGATGTGTAGGTACCTAAGATCCGAAAGAACTGCCGTGCGCCTTCTCCGGTATTGATATTTTATTAGCTAGCGACATAATGATACACAAATGTGTATCGGGATCTCTTTCCCCTTCAATTTTGTAGACGTGGGGTGCACCATATCGTCAGTGTGAAAGAATCAGATGACCTAATTACAAGGCCCTGTGACTAAAAGCTTGATTCAATAAAAGTGAACGCGGCTTGATAAAGTGAACCTGCTTAAACACATTGTTTCCGACAATCCTATTATTCGAGTGGTCGTGATCACTTTGCTGTTCCTGACCAAAGCTGACCACCACCATGGTCGTTGATAACATGAACAGTTGGAAATACATTGTTATTGGTATTTACTAATTTATTATGTTGCTGAAAAAGAACGTTTTTCTCGAGTTCAATTTGTCAGCAAGCTGTATATGTAGCACGAAACGAAGACGAGTTTCAGTGTGGCTTGATACCCCGACTAGATCGAGCGAAGTGCGAGCACACACGATACGCTGAAATTAATACGTTCAATTATTAAAATTAGATGTCACGCTAGGTATAGTAGGTTTCTAATTTCGTTGCCTCATGCATTTTTACAGACGTAGGAAAACTCCCGTTCGAAGTCGAAGCAGGCAACAAGCTCAACACACAGTCAAGAAGCCACGCAGCTGGCTCGTGTGCGTTTCGAATGCTTCAGGCACACAAACTGTGTGTGTGTCAGCTGCGTGGCTTGTTGACTGTGCTTTGAGCTTCTTGCCTGCTTCGACTTCGAACGGGAGTTTCCCTGCGTCTGTAAAATGCATGAGGCAACGAAATTAGAAATTTACTATACACCCGTAGCGCCTGCATGTAAATTAATTGTGACAAAGCATAGCAGGTCGAAAGAAGACAGACGCACTGCAGCAAGGTTATTGGAATTGGTTGAAAACGTGAACTTATTTACATGTGGTCAACGACATAACATTGTCAACTATCGTCCACTCACGCCGAACTGCCATGTATTACTTTCCGCGCAAGCTCAGGGCTGCTTCGAGTTGACGACTTTAGTTGACGATCTGAGTTGACCGCATATGAATTAGCCAAAACCGCTGCGCCATATACACGTGACGTAATGCACTACCTGTACATTCTTGTAACAGCAACTCACCGCTGATGCGCTTGAAGAAGTTTTGACAGAAAAACTTTTAATTCGATAAGCTCAGACGGCTAGCATTTTTGAATTCTGTTGAAAGAATAAGTGATCGCATAAAAACCGTCGAGATCATGACAAAAACATGGCGAAACTTTGGCAAACTAGAAAAGCATGGCGCGGCGATAACAAGAATCCGTTGCGCAATATCCAAAGAACAACAACAATACGCAATAGTCCGTTTGATATGTGTAATAACAACACATTGTGCGATACTATAAAACATACTATAAAAACTGTTTCTTTTGTATTTAGCGAAAACTGGAAAGCACACTGCCTGCAGGATCTTTGTTAGACGTCAGTAATGAATTATGAATAAATTCGAACATAGCCATAGCGCAATGACACAAAATGATTGTCACAAAAGGTGGCTTTCGCATTTGACTCGAAAAAAGATTTGTGAAAGCCAAATTTCTCGTTGACCGCTTGTGAATGAACAGATTTATTTGTCGATGTCCCTGCGTTGTATTGCATGGATAAAAACGCGTCTGTTTTCTTTATGATATAAAATTTGTCAGTTTTTTACATGTATACCTATGCAGCATGTACACATACTATGTAACTGCTAAAATAGACCGGCGTGTAATAAAGAAAAAATAAACGATGTTGTAAAAGAACATGAGACTGATATCCCAAAAACTCAACCCCAGACCGACTTTTTCACTGACATACATATGTAGCGAGATTCATATCGAAGTTTGTCAGAGATTCAGAGTATCAATGAAAACGAAAGTGATTTCTGCATTATATGTACATATAAATTCATCGTGCGGTTAATACGAATCAAAGATGTCTTATGTTAAAACACACTTTGATTCTACACTATTTATACAATCATCAAAACTGAAACGTGTTGGATGAGACAATCTTCGGGTGTAATGGATAACGGTGAAAAAAAGATGTTCACCGCAGTTGCGATAAAACAAATTCATGTTGTGTCTGACAAGGCAAGGCCTGAAAATACTAAATTCGAATTAGGGAAATCCAGATGTTTTATGGGGGAGAACACTTCCCGGGCCAACCACATAACCAAACTGTCAACTAAACCGTGCCAGGTCAAAACTCCAAACTCGATCAGGGGAAAATCGACGAAAATGTGTCATCTGCTGTTAGTGAAACAAACGCAGGGGTATGCTAGTTATTTTATACCACTTTGTTCAATTGAATCTGCACACATATTTGAGTCAGTCACGTTCAGTGGGATGAAAAAAGGTGATCACAGGGTGTTTACATTTAGTTAGCATGTTGGTACGTATATGTATTCGTAGAGATCACAAGCTAAATACTTGAAAAACATCGTGAACTCAAAATCATTTATTCTGTTCCATTTCAATCTTTTCAATTTTCTCTTTGCTTCCAATTTTCATCATCCGAGCTGCCGATCACATCAGCCAGTCGCGGCTCGCGTCGTGGTGTCTGCGTGCACTGGTCACGTTCCAAAGGGGCCGTTTCAGGGGGTCGGGGCACGCGAGCAGGACTGAAATTGGTGACTCGGTATCAAGTTTGCCCCTTGGTCGCGTGAATGTATTTAGGATATCCTGAGATTCAGAGATGCCATTGATTTTTACCACCGTAAAGCTCTTTACTAGCTGGCGGGCAACAAGTTTTACACTAGTCAATATGTATGTCATCGGGGAGTCCTCGAAATAATCGTCTATGGAAAATATGTCACATGAGAAAACAAGACCGATCACCAAGTTTGATGTCCTCTGTCATAACTGTGTCAAGCATCTACGTCACGTACGTGCTGATTTGACTCGATTTGTTGATCGTCTGAGCCCAACGACTGCTGTATTTGGCCAGTCGCGCCTTTCTGCGTTGACGACGTCGATCTTCTGCAGTCAGTGATTCGCTTGATGGATTTGGCGTGGGGACTTTTTGTGTGATGCTGGAAAAAAGTTTTCTTTGCAAACAAAAATAACATTGGACACATTTGTGTTTCAATTTGATTCAAAGAAGCTCGCTACCTCGCTTACCGTTGGGCCGAATCAGTGTGAAACATCAGCGGATCGTTTGGTGAATTTGAGCGCGATTCTGGCGGTGTGCAGCTGGAAACGGTTTGAATTTTTTAAGACAGGCCTGATCCCGATCATACCAAGTTGGACACCATCGGCACATACACGTGTTGCGATTCGATGTCATCAGGAAAGGAGCCAATCTTACCGTTGAGCCGAGTCAATGTGAAACATCACTGCAGCAGCTCCATTGTTGATCGGTTGTTGGTCAGAATCATCAAAATCCGGCTGGGCTGATGGTGGACAAGGTGCGTCACTGTAAAGGAAGATAAAATCGCACAATTTGAGCGTTTATCGGTGTTTCATAAATGGACAAACGAATTCAAACATAAGAAACCATTCCTACCGTTGCGTCGTGTCCTTGTGAAACATCACACCAAGCTCACTGTTGTTCTGTTGTTGGACTTGATGATCCGAGTCGGGCTGGGCTGATGGTGTGCAGCGGGCGTCACTTGCAAACATAAAATGTTTTAGACGTTTGGTGCTGTTTCATGAAAAACATGAACCACTTACCGGTCGATTTGAATTTGTTCGTTGATGGTGATCTTTTGCATCG
Source organism: Rhynchonema sp. JSB1_4 (assembly GCA_030248065.1). Taxonomy (NCBI): domain Eukaryota; kingdom Metazoa; phylum Nematoda; class Chromadorea; order Monhysterida; family Xyalidae; genus Rhynchonema; species Rhynchonema sp. JSB1_4. The sequence goes on from JASAMV010006730.1 coordinate 25,219, forward strand.
ATTGATCACGTGACAGATCAACGTGACCATCACAGGTGCGAATCACGTGACTGCTCTGCAACGCAAACAGCAAATCATTTGAGTTATTTTCATTTTTTGAAGCAATTTGGCGTGAATTGTCAACTGGAACCTGTGTGCGTCGAATGTGGTATCGTTTTGGGGCTTCATGACCAGCTGACGGGCGCGATTCGGTTGGCTGGTTGACCGCACGAACGAGTCGGACGGGAAGGGCCGCCTGTGTGGGGCTGGTCACATGATTCATTGCGTTGTATATTTGTGTTCAATGAAAGATCACATTTGGGTATACGTACCGCGAGCAGTGTAGTGGCTGGGCGGGGGGATGGAGGGGAATTCCCCCCTAAGGGGTAGGTAACTAACTTGCAACCACCCCTTGGGGGGACGGGGGAAATTTTGCAGTGGGGGTAGGTGCCTTGTAAACCATCCCGGAGGGTACCTTGCAACCATCAATTTATGGTTTTCACATGCAAAAATGGGTTTTTGACCTCAAAACACTAAAAATCGCGCACTCCGCGCGCAAGCTTCCATATAATCGCTATTTTAGTCAAATTTTCGGCCAAAATGCAAAACAGTACCTATTTTTTTGGCCAATTTTGCAGTATAAGGCATAAAAACACCTTTTTTCGGACCTCAGGGTCGCTGGGTAGGGGGTACCTTGCAACCATCTGGATCCATCCCCCCAAGGGTACCTTGCAACCATTTGCCTGCCACTACACTGACCGTGAGTGCGAGCCAAGCGGATGGCCCAATTCCATGTGTGTAACTGTCCTGTCGTGCGGGATTCACGGCCTGACTGCGACGTGAAGGCATACGCTCAAATGTCGTGGCCTGAGACATCAGGTGGACCATATATAAATCGATGTCTAAGCTAATGAATAAGACTCACATTTGAATGGTTGAATCTGTTGTGGTCGTCATTTGAGTGAACGACATTCGCCTTTGGCAGCACACTCACCGCACCCTGAAACAAGGTTGGCTGATGTTTCACAAGTGAGCATGTAATAAAGTGTGAAGTGTCATCACCCAACCCTGCGTCGAGCCCAGGACGAAGTGGCGATTGGTCGACGCTCATCAATCGATGTGACCACCGACGTCGAATCATGTGACATTGGCTGCAAACACGTATGGATGTCATACTGTGTGTCATAGGTTTCAAACTGTATTATTTCCATGTCATATTGCACCATGCGCTCATTGTGATCAAACGGTAGTTCACCTGTTGCACTTCCACACCTTGACACGTGACGCGATTCTGATGTCGTGATGTTTCGCGCTGCAGTACCAGCAAGAAGATGAAGCCCAAGCCACTATTGAGTGTATGGTAATCAAACTCGTTCACCTGATGCACATCCACTTCAATCACCTGCTGGTTACAGTATCGTTTAGATTGTGGATCATCACGAAAGTGACGCATTTGCGGCCACGCGTCAACCGAATGACGTTCGGGACGACGCGTCTGAAGGGATGCGGATAATTTGGGCGACATTCGATCAAAATGTCCAAACCGTGTGCACCTGTATTTCCTGTGGTTGTGTGTTTGTCGTCGGCAGGTGGTCATCCTGATGTGTTTGTGCGTGTGGCAGCACTTGGATGACTGTGGGTGGCATTTTCGAAACGGTGTAAAGCTCAGTTGGGTGTAAAGGTCGGTGTAAGCTCGGACGAAAGCTCGGTCGGTGTCAGCTCGGTGTAAACATGAAACATTCCACGTTAACAGGAGGCAATGTTTCATGTTTACACCGAGCTGACACCGACCGAGCTTTCGATTGAGCTTACACCGACCTTTACACCCAACTCACCTTTACACCGTTTCGAAAATATCACCCTGTGTTTTGGGGCACTGGCTCGAATCGTGGATGAGACTGAAACTTTAGTTGTCAAAGGATGGCTAGGCATGATGGGTAAGGTGTCTGCCACAAACAACAAGCTACAGCAGCTTAAAAACCAGTGTGACCTTGGTGGTTTGGCCCTCGAATTTATCTGGATCTGATTTGGTTTCTGATTTTTGATTTGAGCCTGGTGCTGCTGCCTCGGACGACGTCTGGAATATTGTAGCATATCAGACAGTCATGTTTGACACAAAGCAAAAACACAAATTCCGCTAAAAAAATCGAACCGGGTGATTTCGGATGGTCGAATGGGATACATGAACGGCTAATTGCTCAAACTCCACGGATGCGCCTTGGTCGAGATCGCTGTCGTCAGACATGGTCACCGACAGAGCTGCTTGTGGTGCCTGAAAGGCGGCTATCTTTTACAAAAAATGTGCAAAAAAGCGCACTGTTGTTTTGAAATAAGAATTCAGACCGTTTCATTTTCGTCCGGCAGCTCACTGGAGGCCGCGGATTCTGGCTGCGAGATGACTGGTTGCGGTAACTTGGCTGCTGCTCGACGTTTTTGATTCTGGATCTGAAGCAAATGCATCTTCTTGATAATCGGTCATAAAATGGGCTATGGACACATAGCTAAAGGAGGCCGTGTGATACAGTTATTGCGAACAATCACCAAACCTTTTTTTTCATCTTTCGCTCCTTGACACGCTGTTCGATCTTGGCACGCATTTCGCGCTGTTGGGGCGTGTCGACGGCAGACGGACGTGTCTGAGACAAAAAATGTACATCCTATTGAAAAATACCAAAAAATAAAAAAACAGAAACAAGAAACAGACCATTTTGTCAGACTTCTTCGACTGCTCATCTTTTCTCTTCTGACCAACACGCCGACGCGGTCCGCGCTGCCTGTAATCGGTGTCGGACTTATCGGCCGTCGCGCGATTCTGAATCAAAATGGTAGTGGTTTGAAAAGAACAAAGTTGAAAAAATCAAAGCAAGGCCAGTAAATCAGAAGAATAAAAAACTATACCAGTGTCTTTGATGATTTCTGAATGTCCACAACGGTTTTCGACGCATTTTTGATCGATAATGGTCGCTTTTGACTGGTCGAATGGTTCTGTGATGTTTCAACGTAGGTAATGGGATAAATATAAATTTGAGCTTGTGAAAATTGAAACGCGGTAATTTGTCTCCCGTTGTGCAAAATTCACAATCAGTGATGAAACGTACCTTTTCAATTTGTTTTGATCGGCACTGTTCCTTAGGACTGCGTGAGCGCGAGGTCTGACTCTGAATCTGAAAATTTTTAGCATTTGGATATTGGTGTGTAGGTTCGTCCCCGTTTGAATCGTGCGAGAGCATCATTTTGCCATCTGAGGTAACCTTTTTGTCGCCATGTTTCTTGTTGCGTTGATCAATTCGAGCGCGCATGTGACGCATCGGTGGCGTATCGACTTGACGATCACGTGGCTGCTGCAATATGACATTTTAGTTGGTCTCACAAGAGCGCTCTCACTGGTTAACGCACATTTTTCTTCAATTTGTCCTTCTCCTCCTTCCTGGCTCGCACTTCACGCATCTGCGGGGTGTCGGCTGATGTTTCACGAGCTTCACCACCCTTGGTGTCCGATCGCTGGAATATAAAGGTCACATTGCGCGACAATTTTGCAAGGATGTCGAAAGGACTTTTGAAAAAACCCGCTCGCAGGGGCTTTTGGATGCATTCGCAATGACGATGCTCTAGTGCACCGCCTGTCGAACAGGGCACTGGGGGCACCCAACTAATTGCATTCGTGTTCTGCGTCGTGGTCGTCGATCAGCAACATCTGGCTGATTTTCGATCGATTCCGTTCCTGTTGCCATGATGACAAATCGATATGGCTGATTCGTTGGAAGCTTTGAAGGCAAAATCGATGGGTCAAGGAAGTCGCTGGGAAATGAAATGAGAAATGAAATTATTGTCTTTGGAATTTTGCATTTTTCTGTCACCGCTTTGGCACTTGTGATCGAACACTGTTGGGTTTGACCATGCAAATCGATTGAAAGAACATGCTCCCTCCTCCGCATACAATGGAAAGAGAACATAATTTTTTTCAAGATTGACTAATTTTACGGAAATCCACCCGTTTTGGGTTTGGGTGTGCTTAAGCTTTAAGCATAGTCCCATACTTAAGGTTTAGACTTCTATTTCAGGCTTAGGCTTAGGCTTAGGCTTGCGGTTAGGCTTAGGCTTAGGCTTAGGCACCAGCCTGAATCAAATAAAACACACAGCATATCTTTGATGTTGCCGGGATGGCAGTGCCGTGATGCAATCATGTTGTTGTGTGTCTTTGAGAGACGAACAGCACCAAATTCCAATACACAGAATATATTGCCGAATTTTCGACACTCAATAGTGTCCTCGTCAGGGCTAAAATCAATTGATTTTAGCCCTGACGAGGACACTATTGAGTGTCGAAAATTCGGCAATATATTCTGTGTATTGGAATTTGGTGCTGTTCGTCTCTCAAAGACACACAACAACATAAAAACACACAGCCACGGCGAAAAACGGCTGTATCTTTCGTGGACGCGTGCTCGGTCGGGTGGATTTCCGTATAATTAGTCGCTCGTTTTTTTTCTCGGTGGAAAGGTAACCGTTAAAAAACCTAAATACCGGAAAAACCTAAATACAGCCCCCCCCGGAATGGAGCCCCCCCGTAATACAGCCCACAAAAAGGTGTCAGTGAATTAATAGAGCCCCCGGAATAGAGCCCCCTAAGTAACATCCCCTATACTGTAGTGTATTAAGGCTTGATAGCAGTGTAGTACTTGGTCAGGGTGTTGACGATAGATAGATTGGGGGGACCCGAAATGTGTTGACGATAGATAGATGACCCAAGTCCGAAATCTGGGGGGGGGTCGACCCAGTGTTGGAGGTACTCTGGAGGGGGGATACCTACTGTACCGCGCTCGGAGAGGGGGGATCAGTGTAGTTCCTGGTCCGGAGGGGGAACAGACGTACCCTCCACTATTTTCGGAGGGGGAACAGACGTACCTACCGGGGGGGGGGGGAAGGGGGGGGAAGTCCCAATTGGGGGGGGGGGGACGGAAAAAAGTCATTTTTTGAGGTCGAAAAATTGGACTATTTTTGCCTTCTTTTGCGAAAAATCCCCTATAAAAAGGGTATTTTGGCGGTTTTTTGGAGGTTTCACCTAAAGTTTACCTATTTTTGGCCTAAAAATGCCTATTTTAGGCCTAAATTTGCCCATTTTAGGAAAAAATTGGGGGGAGCAGACGTACCCGGAGGGGGAACAGTGGGGCAGGCGTACCTCGGAGGGGGACCAGACGTACCCGCGGGGGGGGGTCCCCCCCCCCTCCCCCCCCCAGGAACTACACTGGGGGGGATACCTACTGTACCAGAGCCGATGGCCTGGGGGGGTTATGTACCTAGGGGGGGGTTTGGGGAGGGGTTGGGGGGGGTTAGGTTTTGGGGTGAAAATTTTTTATGTGTTTATTATGTGTGGAATCGTGTGAAAACGTAGTATTTGCGCGCGTAGCGCGCGAATTTCGGGTAATTTGGGGTAAAAAACACTGATTTTGCACTAATTTCGGCCATTTTGGTCAAAAATTGGCACTTTTGGGGCAAAATCGGGGGGGATACCTACTGTACCGGGGTGAAAATCGGGGGGGATACCTACTGTACCATGCCAAACATCGGGGGGATACCTACTGTACCAGGCGAGGGGGGGATACCTACTGTACTGGGGGGGGGCTACCCCCCCCAACAGTGTGGTGGCAGGCCAATCGACCCAAGATACCCTAGGGGGGGGGGAAGGTTTCGGACTTACTCGAGATACCCCCCAGAGGCTACCCAAGATACCCCTATGGTCCGTCAAAAGGCGAAAAAAGGCCGTTTTTTGCATGCAATTTTACTGCAAAATTGGCCTAAAAATGGGTATTTTTTGACATTTTTGCCGAAAATTGGCCTAAAATGACCATTTTTGGGTGTTTGCGCGCGGAGCGCGCGATTTTTGGGGGTCCCGAGGTCGAAAAACACCTATTTTTGCCTTTGAAAACCATAAATCTACTTACTCGAGATACCCTTTGGGGTCGGCTCGAGATAGATACCCTTCCCCCCATCCCCCTCCTAAGGGTTGACTCGAGATAGATACCCCTTAGGGGGGGGGGGGGGGCCCCCCCCCCCCCCCCCCCCCAGCCACTACAGTGCCCCCCCAAACCCCCCCCCCACCTCCAACCTGTGTAGTGGCAGGCAGATGGTTGCAAGGTACCCTGGGGGGGGATGGATCCAGATGGTTGCAAGGTACCCCCCTACCCAGCCTCCAGAAGGTTGCAAGGTACCCCTGGGGTCCGAAAAAAGGGTGTTTTTTGCATGCTTTTTTCTGCAAAATTGGCCGAAAAAATGGTACTTTTTTGGATTTTGGCCGAAAATTTGCCCAAAATAGATATTATATGGTGGTTTGCGCGCGGAGCGCGCGATTTTTGGGGTTTTGAGGTCGAAAAACACCCATTTTTGCCTATAAAAACCATAAATTGATGGTTGCAAGGTACCCTCCGGGATGGTTGCAAGGTACCTACCCTTCCCCCCCCCATCCCCCCCCCCCCAAGGGGTGGTTGCAAGGTACCTACTCCTTAGGGGGGGATCCCCCCCCCCCCCCCCATCCCCCCCCAGCCACTACACTGCCTCCACTGTAGTGGCTGGGGGGGAGGGGGGGGGGGATGCCCCCCCCCTAAGGGGTATCTATCTCGAGTCAACCCGTAGGGGGGGGGGGGATGGGGGGGGGAAGGGTATCTATCTCGAGCCGACCCCAAATGGTATCTCGAGTAAGTAGATTTATGGTTTTCAAAGGCAAAAATAGGTGTTTTTCGACCTCGGGACCCCCAAAAATCGCGCGCTCCGCGCGCAGACACCCAAAAATGGTCATTTTAGGCCAATTTTCGGCAAAAATGTCAAAAAATACCCATTTTTAGGCCAATTTTGCAGTAAAATTGCATGCAAAAAACGGCCTTTTTTCGCCTTTTGACGGACCATAGGGGTATCTTGGGTAGCCTCTGGAGGGTATCTCGAGTAAGTCCGAAACCTTCCCCCCCCCTAGGGTATCTTGGGTCGATTGGCCTGCCACCACACTGACTGCCTCCAACACTGGGTCGACCCAAACTTGTTGACGATAGATAGATGGTGGGGGGGTCGCCAAAAATCAAGGCATAGTATAGTGTAATCAGTGTAGTGGCAGGCCCATGTGTGGGAGGTAAGTATGATGGGGGGGGGGGGGGGGAGGGGGGGGGGGGAAGGAGGGGGGCCAAAAAGAGGGGAAAAAAACCCCTCTTTGGAAAAAAGATGGGGGAAAAAAAAGAGAGAAAAACAGCACTAAAAAAAAACTTCAAACGACAACAAAAAAAAAATAGGAAGTGTGGGGGGGCGCGCGCGGGGCGCGGGCGCTGCGAAAAGAAGGAAAAAGAACAAACAACCCCGTCTTAAACCAAAAAAAAGACTAAATTGGGGGGGGAGGGGGGGGATTGGGGGGGGGGGGGCCACCCCCCCCCCCCCTCCCCCCAACCCCCCTCGGGTTTTGTGGTAGGTAAGTACTGAGAGGGGGGGTAACCCCCCCCCCCCCAACCCCCCCAGCCACTACTATGAGTGTAATAAGTAGGTAATAATGTGTAAATATTAATGAAAATGTACTAAGATGTACTAAATTCGCGCGTAGCGCGCGATTTTTTTCCTATTTGGGACAAAAATACCGATTTTGAGCCATTTTGAGGCAAAATACCCATTTTGGGGTCGAAATGTGTTGACGTTGACGATAGATAGATTGTTCCCAGAATTTGTTGACGATAGATAGATTTGCCCATAAGTGTTGACGATAGATAGATGAAATCAAAAAGTGTTGACGATAGATACATAGATGAATTTGGGGGGGGCGGACCCCCCCCCAAGTACTACCCTGCTTCATGTGGTGTTGGTGTAGTAAAGTAAAACTACGCCAACACGAGCCCGATTTCTGAGCTGGCAAAATGGTGAAACATTCATGACGTGGCGGGGGGGTGGGCACGGCACGGGCGCGGCGCTGTAGCCGGGCCGTAGGCACGGGTCCCGTCTAGCAGTGTAGTTCCTGGTCCGGAGGGGGAACAGGCGGTACCCCCCTTTTTTCGGAGGGGGAACAGACGTACCCACCTGGGGGGGGGGGGGGGGGGGACCCGGGGGGGGGGGCCAATAAAAAATTTTTTTTTAAAATTTCCTCTTTCCCCCCCCCTCAAAAAACCCCCTAAAAAAAAAATTTTCCTCCTTTTCCTCACCCCCAACAACCCCCCCCCCCACAAAAAACTTCCCACCCCCAAAAAAAAAAACAAACCCCCAAAAAGAGGGCAGGCGTACCATGGAGGGGGAACAGACGTACCCGAGGGGGGGACCCCCCTCCCCCCCAGGAACTACACTGCCGTCTAGTACCCCCAAAAACCCCTAAAAAGGGGTTTGAAAGGATGTTTTTTCGCTTGTAATCGCATTTATTCGTGCATCGTGTCTATTCGTCAATAAGAGGCGTATTATGTGCTCTGAACGAACAACAAACGTGCATAAGTGTACATGTGCATAAGTGCACCACTATATTGCCTTAATACACGACAGTATAGGGGATAGGATGGGGGGCTCTTATTAATTCACTGACCCCTTTTTGGGGGGGCTGTATTACGGGGGTTCTATTCCGGGGGGGTTGTATTTAGGTTTTTACGGTACCCCCAAAAAACCCTAAAAAGGGGTTTAAATAAAGGATGTTTTTTCGCTTGTGATCTTATTTGTTAGGGGATGTTACTTTAGGGGGGCTCTATTCCGGGGGGCTCTATTAATTCACTGACCCCTTTTTGGGGGCTATATTACGGGGGGGGCTCTATTCCGGGGGCTGTATTTAGTAGGTTTTTACGGCACAGCCCCCCGCTTTCTTCATCAATAAGAGGCGTATTATATGCTCCAAACGAATTGGGTAATTTGAGGTGAACACCACTGATTTTACATTAATTTTGGCCATTTTGGTCAAAAATGGGCACTTTTGGACAAAATCGAGGGGATATGTGGGCGGGGTGAAAATCGGGGGGATACATACTGCACTGGTGGGGGTGGGGTACAGTAGGTAGGTTGACGCTTTATCCTGGTACAGTTAACAGTAGGTAGGTCGCCGCCCGGCGGCTGGCGCAGTAAGTTGCGATTTTTGGCTCAAAATGGTATAAAATCGGTATTTTTTCACTCCGTGGGCGAAAAACCGCGCGCTACGCGCGAAATTAGCTTTAGAGTACATTTTCATCAATATTTAGACCTAAAAAATTTTGTTCCCTCCCTAGCTCGGCCGGCACAGTAGGTAGGTTGCCGCCCCACATTTTTGGTGGTACAGTAGGTTGCCGCCCCTCCTGGGTAGCTACACCACTGACCTGCTGTACCATGCCAAACATCGGGGGATACCTACTGTACCAGGCGAGGGGGATATCTACTGTACCCCCGCAACCCCCCCCCCCCATAGGCCCCACCTCCAACACTGCCCTAAGGTTCAAGTAGGTAGCTAAGTCGACGCTCCATCATCCATCCTGGTACAGTAGGTAGGTCGCCGCCCCCGGCTGATACAGTAGGTTGCGATTTTTGGCTTAAAACGGTATAAAATCGGTATTTTTCACTCCAAATAGGCAAAAAAATCGCGCGCTGCGTACTAGAGTATTAGAGTACGTTTTCATCAATATTTAGATCCCGTGCTGTGGCCACTTCTGAGGAGGAGATTGTGTACCTTGGCGCCAAAAAGGTGTACCCAGAATTTTTTGGGGGGTCCAGGGGGGGGAAGAAATTTTTGTGGGGAGATACTGCACCAGTGCTGTGGCTCGGCCGGTACAGTAAGTAGGTTGCCGCCCCACATTTTGTTGTACAGTAGGTTACCGCCCCGCCTGGGTAGCTGCACCACTGCCCCGCGGAATAGAGCCCCAAAATGGGGTCAGTGAATTAACAGAGCCCCTCCCCTTGTATTTAGGTTTCTACGTCACTTACTTAGTCCTACCGCCGTAAAACTACCGAGGCTGCAACTTGTTTGTTCAGGTGTGAGGTGCTTCGTGAGTTCGTGACACGAGACCGCTATTCGACGAACAACAGAGACAAGAGAGACGGACGGACAAAGGTCGATCATATCAAATCAAAAGATTCTCCGAGTTAACTACCTCGCTGAGCAGCCATGGCTATTGTTGCTCCAATATTCGGTGTTTTGGCAAGCTGTGGCACTTGCATGGTCGTTATTGAGCAGTTGGCAACGTTAGTGTTGTTTGGTTTATAAAACAACAGAGAGGTATCTGCTCGACTGGTGGGGCCGGGCCGGAAATTTGTGCGATCGAACCGGGCCGCGCCGGCCTACCAACCCGATGCAGACCTCCGTCATGGAGTAAAAAAGCAAACTTCCTTCTTTGTTCTTTATCAGGTTGGGCCGGAAATTTTTTGGACGATCAAACCCTGCAGTACATGGTCAGAGTGTTGACGATAGATAGATGACCCAAGTCCGAAATCTGGGGTAGCCAAAAATCAAGGTACGGTATGGTGCATTAAGTAGCTAATAATGTTCAAATATTAAAGAAAATGTACTCAGATGTGCTAAATCCGCGCGTAGCGCGCGGTTTTTTGCCTATTAGGGGTAAAAAATACCGATTTTGAGTCTAAAATACCCATTTTGGGGTCGGTTGTTGTTGACGATAGATAGACTGTTCCCAGAATTTGTTGACGATGGATAGATCAGCCCATAAGTGTTGCCGATAGATAGATGACATCAAAAGGTGTTGACGATCAGTGTAGTTCCTGGTCCGGAGGGGGAACAGGCGGTAACCCCTTTCTTCGGAGGGGAATAGACGTACCCACCTGGGGGGGGACGGGGGGGGGAGGACCCAAATTTGGAGAAAAGCCATTTTTTAAGGTCGAAAATTTGACCCATTTTTGCCTAAAAGGGCATGTTGGCGATTTTTGACGACATTGACCGAAATCACTCATTTTATGCCTAAAAATGACTATTTTAGGCCTAAATTTGCCTATTTTAGGCAAAAATTGGGGGAGAAGACTTATCCGGAGGGGGAATAGGGGGCAGGCGTACCATGGAGGGGCAACAGACGTGCCCGAGGGGGACCCCCCTCCCCCCAGGAACTACACTGTTGACGATAGATAGATGAATTTGGGGGTCCGACAACCCCCCAAGTACCACGCTGCGATTGATTGAGACCTTTGCCACTAACATAAGTCTGGGCACCCCAGCCACAAGTCTCACACTCACTTTTGCTCAGTTTTGTGCTGCGTTATGGCGTCTGGAGACTTGTCGGTGGTATGGGAAGGAACCTATTTTTTGGATGAAAAAACAAGCAAAAAATAGGAAAGAGCGAAAGACCTTTAAAAATGGTCGTATGGGAAAAAGTAAGGAAAAAGAAAGGAGGCAATAAAACCTGGTCAGAACAAAAAAATGTGTGGCGAAAATGTGCGTGAAATCGAAAAATTTGTCGTGGAATTGGCCCAGAGTTCAATATTTGTTCAAAAAGGCTTCTTGTGAATTTATCTTTGGAAAAACAATGATTTTATAACAACAAATATTTTTATTGAAAAAACATGTATTTTTTCTTTTCCTTATTTTACCAGCAAAAAACAAGTAAAAAATTTAGAAATTCTATCCCATCCATATGGGGACCTTGGTCCTTTTATTTCAGGAAGGAACCAGGATGCATGAATTTGATGACATTCTCAACGTTTCTGTTCATCGCTATCGAAGGCCTGCTGTTGAGTGTGCGATTCTTCACTGTCAAAAACAAGATTCCAATTCTGTAGGTTTCCCATTTTCGACTTCATTGTTTTGCGTGAAATCTATTGTTTCCGGTAAACGTAAGAATTAGTCACATTGGTATAGTAAATTTCCAAATTCACTGCCGTACAGTAAAATGCGCCCCAGAGTTAATGTCACGTTCTAAACCCGAACGCTAACCACGCGCAATTCTGAAACATTGCGCGCAGCTGCGCCTGGCGGGCTGGCAAGCTGCACGTGCGTATGTTGCCCGAATGTTTTAAAAGTTGACTTTCGGGTTTAGAACCTGACATTAACTATGCGTCATGTCTTACTGTGAGGCAGCGAATTTGGAAATTTAGTATATGAATAAAACTGGAATCGTGCATGCGCACCGTAATTTTCTGTTTTAGAGCGTACTTCAAACTGGTTGTCATCTTCTTTGTTGTCAACGTTGTCAACAATCAAGCGCTCAACTTCCACGTGCCTGTGCCGTTGCATATCATTTTTCGATCGGTTGGCTTCAGATTTTTTTCAAGTTTGCAGTAGTTTTGCAAAAATGAGTAATGAACAATCACCTCCACCTGTATTTTCAGGGTTCACTACTGGCTAGTTTGGTGCTTGGCGTGCTTCTCTTAAAGCGAACATACACGCCCAAAAAGTATTTCTCAGTTGTGCTCATTACAATCGGCATCATTGTGGTTACATTGGCAACCGGTAGTGATGTTAGTTGGCTGAAATTGCTTGTTTTTGTCTGAAACATCACTTCCATCAGTCTATATTTGAATTTTAGAGCAAAGGTTCTGACGAAGTAGATGAACATCGGTTTTTTTACTGGTCAATCGGTGAGTGTAATTTTGATCTGGGTTAAATTTGTCCATGTTTAGATAAAAGCATACACACAGTTTACCTGCTTTCTGTCAATTTTCAAGCTGTATCAAGGCGGACCAAAATGATAATAGGTATCGTCCTGCGACTGAATGAAATTTCCTGTGTTGTTTGTCACTCCATTCCTTTGCATTGCACTGTCGATTGTTTGGCTGCACACCAAATATTGTTGCCGACTTTTGGTGTTTCGTTTTTTGAGCATGGGGTGCACGTGAAAGTTATCAAGTGGTGATACACCTGAAATGCATTGATGTTCCAGGCATATTCATGTTGACATTCGCATTGATTGCGTCTGCATATCTCGGTATCACGCAGGAGCGTCTGTATACCCAATATGGCAAACATCCGCGAGAGGCGTTGTTCTATGTGGTTTGTCTGGCGGGAGGTTGTTGAACGAGTTTTTAGAAACCTAATCTTTTTATTTTCTGATGCAACGAAGTGACTGGCGATCAGCGCAAAAGTTGTCAGTGATGTATCTGTGAACACTTTTCAAAGTATTGACTCGCTGGGTGTACTAAAAGTGCCAAGGGTCATGTGTCCAAAGCAGACAGATCTGCTCTGATCGTGGCCACCAATTTTGATTTCGGCCGTGCTTTCAACACTCGAAATTAGTTGAATTGCAATGATCAATGTATTTGTATTGCAGCACGCGTTATCGCTGCCCGGCTTCCTGTTCATGTACAACGACATTGTCAAGCATGCCACCATATTCAACGAATCCACGCCGGTCACTGTGCCTGGAGTCAATGTGGACGTGCCTGAAATGTGGCTGTATCTGGTCGCTGTCGATGTGGCGCAGTTAGTGTGCTGTTTGAATTGAAGGGTGTATGAGAAAACTGAGTTTAAAAAATAAAATCGTTTCGATTTTCATTTCCATTCACAGCCCACTCTGGCCTAATTAGGATTAGAGCGAAGTCGTGTGTCGGCACCCAAAAACGTGTAGATGTCGGGTGTCTCCAGACGTCGGTCCTTTTGGGGGATCGGGACCCGACACCCGACACTTGCTGTGGAAAGCATTAATTTTGCCGTGGAATGAATTTTTTCAAACGCATCGTGCCCTAGTCCTGATGGAGACCCAAAAAGGGCTTGTCAAACTTAATGTTCGGTTCCCTTTTTCGGGATTTTCTTATTCGCCACATGCTTTTTTGCCACCAATTTCTATCAGCGTTAGTGGTTCCCATCCCAGACACGGGCAAAAACTGGTCTATCACACACGCATTTTGGAAACCCACGCTAAGTATCTTGGGGTTTCTCAACAGGCCCGTGGCCAAAGTAAGACGGAACCCCACATTGTCGTATGTGCCCATGTTGGAACAGCAAATTTCCAAATCTCTACGCCTTGCCTTTCAGATACGCGTGCATTCGTTGCGTGTACATCCTAACGTCCGAGTGCACCTCGCTCACAGTCACACTTGTGGTGACGCTGCGCAAGTTCATGTCGTTGTTGATATCGATCTGGTACTTCAACAACCCGTTCACTCCCGTTCACTGGGCCGGATCGCTGCTGGTGTTCGCTGGCACACTGCTGTTCACTGACTGGCAGAAACCCGCTGCTGCCGAGGCGAAGAAGAAGAACTGAAGAAATGAACAGAATTTTGCGTTGACTTAGGCATAGTACAACACCCTGATTTCTTCCTTTCCTTGCTCAATTTTTGGGGTCGGACCGGATTGGTTATGTAAAAGTGGTACTTTTGAATGGAGGATGTTTCGATCAACAAGTGCCATTAATTTTGACCAACGTAAATGTTGTTTCCGCCAGGATAAACGACTTTAACGTTTGTCGAAATTATCTGGAAATTCCTGAATTCGAGAAAGTCCAGGGCAAAAAGACAGGCAGATCCGCCGATCCGATTGTACCGCTCTTGATGTTGTTTCTATGGCATTCTTTTCCTCACAAGCCTACCCTAACTTTATTTTCTTGCTTATTGTACATTTTCGATATTATGCATTTTGCTATGATATTCTACTTCCGTATTTTCTTGGATCGCGCTCACAAAGTAGTTTAGAGACATAGCTATGATTTTGATTTGTTCCTGCAACTCGAGATGCCTTATCAAACAAGTTTGTTGCTGTTACATTGTTGCTATTGCCTCTTATTTCTGTGTTGGTTCGGGTGCAATTGTTGTCCGAAATTGACCTTCAGTTTAACTGTATAGATCTCTCTTATTTCACGATTTCTTATAAATTGTGTGCATGAATTTATAAAGGAAACAAATGTTTTGCTATCAATACCAGCTGTGCTTGTGGATTACTGAGTAGGTTGCTTTAGCACCCGTGGTCACCCTGTTAATGGTGATCATTATCTTTCCCTTGTGCAAAAATTAGCTTTATGCCTGATCTTTTCTTGTCACAGATCCAACAGTATGGACAGCGCACATTGCAAACCGGAAGCAGCTGGTGTCTGTGAAGCTGGCAGCTCCGCAAAGGCACCGTCGAGTTGCGCTTTGGTGAATGGGAGCGTGGAAGAAAGGGTTTGTGGCATTAAAACTTGTGGAGTCATTGTTGTAGTGATGTTTGTATCTTTCACTTGTAGCCTGACACTGATGAGCCCCGTCCATCATGCAGCACCACCACGGATGATGCAGATGGCGAAATGGGTCGACTAGCTGCTGCCAGTGATGACACGCTGAAGGAGGCGGAATGGAAGCCATGCTCGTCTGGTTGGTGGACATTTTGGGAATTGTTGGGGTCATCTAACGCATTCGCACTGACGTGACGCTGTGGCGATGACTTGTCCACCGCTAGTCTGTGCTGGAACGGATATCGCAGCAGAACACTTGCGTGACATTTGATATGCTGTATTGTCGGAAATACATAGACTTAGACCTCACCAAAAAAGTTGACTTTCCCAATAATAGAACCCCCGGTCCGAGTGCAAAAATATAGACCCGTCCCCAAATAGTACGTCCTATGGGTGAAACCCCATCCTCGACTGGTGCTGTTGGTGGGATATGGTATGGTAAAGCATTATTGTCGTCATGGTAGACATAGTCATTGATGATGAGATAATAAGGCAAATGAGTGAAGACTCAACACCATTTAGCGCAGTTATCAAGAATAACGCTCCTTCAAAGCCCGCCTTTCGAAAGTGATTTTTCTCAGATTTAGGCCAGTAAAAAATATCACCCCGAATAGTTGACCGCCTCCAATAAGAGTATTGACTCCATGAAAAATAGATCGCCGTATTCTATTTCCGACAATACGGTAATGGTGTTGCAACAAAAGTGTCAGGAAAATTTAGTTTTCAAAAGTCCATATTTTATTTTGATTGTAGCCGTTGGCTGGGTACACGATCAGATGTTGGCGGGCATCAATCCACGGGAGATCCTAGCGCACATGCTTGACCAAAGTGTTGATGAAATCCCGTTTGGTGACGAAGACGCGAGCACGTTGTGGCGCATTGTCGTGCAGGTACTGGCTGGGATTTCTTGGCGAATGTTGTTATTGGTCTACCTGTAGTTGCCCAAGAAACTGTTCTTTTTGTTTTTTTTGAAAAAAAACCCTAAAAGACCCGTAGTTATGAGATGAGCACAGTGGAACCCAAAACATGCATTTTGGGCAGATGTTTTGCGAATTACAGACACCGCGCATGTGTTTTATAATGGTTATTAGGTTCTGATATACCCAAAAAAACGATTAGGTCGACTTTCACCGTGATTTATTCGGGCTTTGAAAAACGTTTATGACTTCTTCCGAAAAATTTGTGATCCTGAACCGCCACACCAAACGTATGCTCCCGGAAGGACTCGAACCTCCGACCTCCCAGCCACCAGGCCTGGATAGCCAGTTGCTCTACCAACTGAGCTACGGGAACGCGGTCTGGCTGCGGCTCAGAATCACTCATAAACCCAACGCACGCACGCTCAATACACAGTGCACCGCAGCACACACACATAATACCGGTCCGTTCGTTATACGCCTCGACGCGTATGGGTGTGTGTCTATTTGCCAGACCACAAATTGTCGAATTCTTGGAAAAACCCTTCGGTCCCGGGTTGGCCCGGTTTTTTCTGTTTTTCGTTTTTTTTTCACGCCCCTCTCCCGAAGGCGCGATAAAAACGTATTTTTCGGCTTCTTTCCATTGAAAAACCTTTTTTCACGCAGCAGCTAAGGTCTATAAATTGAGAAAATCTCAAAATTCATTTATTTACAATGGCCAATATCAACGATGCTACGTGAACGGACTGGTTACTTTTCGAGATTTGTGGATGCCGCAAATTTTGATCAGAGGAGCTTGAAAGTTGTTTTTTATTAGTTGATCGATAACTACTCTGGTTGTAGACATCAATGAATCTCGTAATATTATACGCCAAAAAGGGCCCGAAGGTGGGAATGATGCATCCAATCCTCTCCTCTGTTTTGAAACATCGCCATTTCAGTTGCTGACCGAACCGCCACGTCGCAAACGCCTGGTCCAGTACAACACGTTGACTGATGCCGTTCAGCTGATTCGAAAGTCATCCAATATTATTGTGCTCACCGGTGCTGGGGTAAGTGGTTGATTGGCTGATTTGGATGTACAGGCTGGTGCAAAAGTGATTTCCCCAACGTGCAGTTCGGCTGTTTGAGTAGTCAGTTTTACGCCAATACGTTTATCAACTATAAATATGCTTAACGGTTGACATAACACCAGCAGAAGAAATAAAATAATCGTTCTTCATTTATGTCGGTAAAAAAGTTGGTAAAATGGATGAACAAAACTGACAAATAAACACGCTGTATTAAAAAATTAACCTGGATCTGGGTCTACTTTTTTATGCCATCTGGGATTACCAGACTAACTTTGGGTAATTGGTCTCGTCAGATTCTGTCTTGCAAGACCGGTCTAACCACCAGTCTTGATTGCGGCATTTCAATTCTCCCATATTTCCATCTCTCAGGTGAGTGTGTCGTGCGGTATTCCCGATTTTCGCAGCAAAGACGGCATTTACGCTCGATTGCACAAAGATTTCCCGGATTTGCCCAATCCGCAGGCGATGTTCGACATCCAGTTCTTCCGACAGAATCCGAAGCCGTTTTACGAATTTGCCAAGGTCTGGCTGGTTGATTGGATTTTCGAGATTCAAATTCAGTCAGGCGCTTTGTTTTTAAAGGGCTTGAATCTGTTACTTCAAGCAAAATTTCGAAAATTTACAGGAGATCTATCCTGGTCAGTTCAAACCGTCGGTGACACACTATTTCATTCGTTTGCTGGAAGAACATGGCAAACTACTTCGCAATTACACGCAGAACATTGACACTCTTGAGGACACTGCTGGCATCACCAAAGTGGTACAGTGTCACGGTAAGTGAAATGATGGTTTTGTTTGACGACATAGTACAGTTTCTTTGCTAAAAATTAGTTGTTGATTACCATTTTTATACTTTGCAGGTTCATTCAGTCATGCCACGTGTTGTACGTGCGGTTACAAAACGGACAGTGGAGCGATCCGTGAGGATGTGATGGCCGGGGTGAGTAACTGGGTGTGAACACGTTTATGATGTGTATGCGAATGCATCACGGTTGCGGGTCCCCATCATTTGAACCTATGCCTATTTGGCCTAAAATGCCCATTTTAGGCCTAAGGGCATTTTAGGCCTAAGGACGCCTACTTTAGGCAAAGATTGCCGAATTAAGTGAGTAGTGTGCCATGGTCGGGTAATGAAGTGTACCCTAGGGGCAGCTACCCCCAGGAACTACATTGCCCACCACCATGTAATTTTTTATTTTAGCAGCATAAAAGGTTTTAGGTGGGACTCTGCAAACAACGTGTCAAATGTGCTTCAAATTTACAGTAATTCTCGAAAAAAATCATCGCCGGATGCTCAGCAGAAGAAATTTAAACGGAGACTATTACATGCACATGATCGCGTTGCAGCGCATCCCCCGTTGCCCGCAATGTCCATCCGATGCCCTGTTCCCGGTGATCAAACCGGACATTGTGTTCTTCGGTGAATCGTTGCCCGATCACTTTCACGATTCGATGACGGCCGATCGTAACCACGTTGATCTATTGATCGTCATCGGCAGCTCGTTGCGCGTTCGGCCAGTTGCGTTGATACCGAGTGAGTTGAATGATTTCCCTTGTTAACGCTGTTTGTGGCTAGTAACATGATGATAGTCTTCATCAAACTTGATGATCGGTTTTGGCTGATCTTGTTTTGGGCACGTAACATTTTGTATTGAGGAGATTTTGTAACGGTACTGATAGTGGTTTTGTGTGACGATTTCTGATGCTCCTGTCCGGTGAGTAACTGGCGGTTTGGTGCGGAAGCTCTTT
>JASAMV010006731.1:0-30089 GCA_030248065.1 Rhynchonema sp. JSB1_4
TTAATCCCTGATATTACACTTGCAGTTGCTCAAAAACATGAGACAAAGCACAAGACATGTGAAAGATTTGCATTTGTGGAATATGAAGTGTTATGTTTGAAAGCTTGTAGAACACATTGCATGTGTCGGTGACAAGTTATGAAAAGAACACTACGTTAAGAACAGCGATGTTTGCCCTTTGTATTGGATGATTGTTTGGATGAAAGGCCGGTACTGTTGGTTCGGGGGTAGACTGTGGTGATTGACCCTGAGATTACGATAGGTCTGAAAAGAGAAAAACCATGCACTTTTCTAATGTTAATAAATTTTCTCGATCAGATTAGCTCAAGTTTTTGCCGACAATTTAGAGTCGCTATCTGACAAAATCTCAAAGCCCAGCAGTTGTCAGTTTCATGCACGAGTTTCCCGCATCAAAATTGAGAATTTTAATTACACACGGAGTGTGATACCTAAATTCAAACAAATGCAACGTAGTGCGCGTCAGTTGTCGGCTCACCTCAAAGTGGTAGTATCAATAGTATGTGTACATGTTGCACCGTTTAGGCTTTGGCTTTCTTCGCTTTGGACGCCTTCTTCTTTCCTCCCTTCTGAAACACAAAATGTAACGTTACATGTGTACATATAACGATTATGATCGAGTGATTCAAACATTGATATACGTGACCTTGCCGTCAGGCTGGTTGGGTCTCTCCTACACCACGTACGATCTACCGTAATCCATAAATTTATAACACCATGAATCGAAATAGGTTTTGGCATGACCACAAACATGACAGTTGCTTGGGGTTCGGGTGATCGGGGTATTTTTATGACCGGCGTTGCAAACAAACCAAGAAGAAACAAATATCGCAATAAAACCATAGGACTACAGGTTGACGACGTACCTTTGTGGCCTTCTTGGCCTTCTTCACACGTCCGGCTCCCTTGGATGCCCTCTTCGGGGATTTCGGGGCTTTCTTGGCTTTTGACGCGGCTTTGCGAGCGGCCATTTTTCGGGTTTTCGACTTCACGGAAAGTGAGAGAGAGAATGCGATGAGAGTAATATGCGACAGAGTATGCCTGAAAAAAGTACACAATTTTGTGTAACTTTGACCCTTTATGCACCGAATCCATTAGCTGCCTACTTCCAGATAACAATGCGAAATTCATCAAAGTTAGATGGCGCATATTATGTATGAGAAGTGAGAAGACCGAGTGAGTGCTATATGACATTGTTAACGTCTTGAAACAGCTAAATGTTAAAAAAGATGACTTATGAAAAGAGCGCGAAAGAGAAAGAAACGCATTTTGAAAAACTATACACCGTATTGTCATTATGCCACATGCTTTATGACATGAGGCAACGCGCGTATTCTGCGAAACGTGAAACCGGCGGGCACAACTGCAAAAAACCTCGCAACAGAGAAAAAGCAGTCAGCTGTGCGCGCGCGCAACATACACGTCTGGTTGGGAGAGTGCAAATAGACCACGCCGGTTGGACTCGACTGACTGCGTATGATTGTTATGTTATTACTATTATCAAGGTATGACGGACGATTGCTGGGTTGTGTTGAAACTAGTATTGCTCGAAACCACAATGTTTTAAACAGCGTAAAAATCAGCCGAATGCAATTATTCAGCGCGCACGCGGCAGCAACAACGCCGCAAATCCAAACGCACACTGACATAATCGTCAAAGGCAGCAGAGTTGTGATGGTAAGGTACTGGTGACCAGAGTGACTAGTGCAGCGTCGTAAAAATACTGCAGCTGCGTTGGTTGCGATGTGGCGTGGACGGATGGGGTGTGCACACGTACTGCTGCAAGCCAAGCGGGCAGGCACTACGACTCAGCTCGGTCGGTCCGAGCAGGCAAGCCACTATACGAAATAACGCGCACAACGAAAACAGATGTGTGCGTGTAGCCCTG
The DNA here is from genome assembly GCA_030248065.1 of Rhynchonema sp. JSB1_4. NCBI lineage: Eukaryota > Metazoa > Nematoda > Chromadorea > Monhysterida > Xyalidae > Rhynchonema > Rhynchonema sp. JSB1_4. Next base: position 1,907 of record JASAMV010006731.1, read on the forward strand.
CTGCCTGCCGCACATGTATGGGTGGGTAGTGGGGCACATATGTGCACGCGTGACGGGGCTGGCATCATGCCAGACGGACTGACCCAAGCACGCTGATTGGCTGATGGCAGCGGACTCGGCGGGCTCGACTGCTTCGAGGCTGCTGCTGCTGCGTGCGTTTGATTTGCACACTCTACCCCTTATGTTGCCATATGTACACCCCATACTTGTGTGAGTTGTACAGCACAGGGGTGCACACGCTCCTGCTGAATATTGCAAGTGGGGGCTACCTGTGCAAATCACAGGCGCACCGGTTCGACCTGGTCGTGCAAGATATGAGAGCCGGTATCGGTCTCAAACACGGATTATTTGGCGAAATAATCATATTTCGTTGCTGGCAACATGGTACATGCGTGGTTATCTGAGTGCGAGTGTATGTATATGGCACCAGGCGGGAGACCCGGTATCGTTAGTAACTACAACGCGGTACATAAACGGACAAGGCATGAGCTCTGGGCAACCGCAATAACCGCATGCATGGGAACTGTGTTACATGGGCGCCACATGATGTAATAGTGGGAGAACTTCACGCTGTGCCCCCAATATATTGCAAGCAATTTGGGCCCAAATTTTGAAATCTGCAGCGCGACGAAATAATAATAATTGCGCCATTTTACTCAACTCCGCTACCGACACACATACACTGCATTTCTGGACGCGCACCGATGTAGTGCTGCACAACAACTGTCCTAAATACTACGGCGCGCAGTGTATACACGCGTGCGGACATTACTGCTGATACCGCGAGATAATTGTGTCTGCTGCTTTTTGGGCAGCGATATTTCTGGGTACATCGTGGTCATTTCAACGCATGTGTACAATGGTACCCGGTATTCTGGCCCGACCAGGAGACAAGGCCAAAAGTGTACAGACGAGAACAGAGTGCACTGGCGTTGGATTGGGAGAAACGCGATACACAACAACTACATATACGACACAAAAGAGGGCGCACAAAGTACACGCTGGTACGACGCACATACACCAAACAACAACAACCAACATACACACACGAGTCATACAACCATAATATAACCACTAAAGCAAAAGCCAAAAACGTTGATAGTGTTGTGCGTAGACATTATCTATGCACGAGCTCGGATATCTCTGGCCACGGCCGATTTTTGTGGGTTCGGTCACTCCCTTCGACCACTCTTTCCACTCTGCTGTCTCCTATAATTGAAACATCACACACACAATGGACACAAAGCAAACATACGCGTATACGTATATTGGGAACACTTGGTCAATGAACGATCAAATAATAGATACGTTGTGGTGTAAACAGAGACTCGTAAAGACTTGGTGGAGCAAATGGACACAACTTTCTGCTCAAAGTTCGGCTGAAATCTTTAGCCCCAAAACAAATGTATGCTTCGAACGACTGGTGCACTCTGTATAGAGTGTTGTGCAAACCTACCGTAAGACAACAGTCGAGCTTACCATACAGTCTTGAATTTCACACTTTGTGCCACCAAGATCACAGTGTACACTTTTGAGCATAAACAGATGGCCGATACGGTGCGGACACGGCGTTGCACGTGTCGTGACCACCTCTTGGTTACGGTAGGTGCACCCGATTAGGATCGAGGTGGTGTACCCATTTTGGCGAACATAAGACAAGCTTCTAAACTTTTCAGTCCACTATCAATGATAGTCAAGTACATCTCAATGTTCCGGGTTCTTGATGACATGTTTCAAACCTGACATGTTTCAAAATCATCCCCTATCATTCAGCTAATAGGGGTGCCATGTGAAATCTTGAGGCAGTTGTGGTGTGTGTGCATAACAAGCGAATCGATCGGTGGTCAGGCACACGCACAGCACCACCCAAATTGCCCTTGCTTTGCGGCGTTGTGTGTGTGTGTGTTGGTCGATGTTGGCGAAAGTGCCTGCCGGCCTACTAAGGCCGTTGGCCTGTGGGGGCCGCACACGCTGCACGACTTTGAATGGACCAACAACCACAAAGCATATGTGTGTGAGGTCCATTTTCGGGCTATAAATTAGTGGGTGCATTCGTTAGATGGGGCATATTTCACATATGGTACCCGTGGCCAAACATGTTAGCCGTACCTTCAGTAGTCGGCCCAGCATCACGTAACGTACATAGTGGTCAGCTACACATATGAATTCGTATACAAATGTGCTGCATTGTGCGCGCGCACCACTACTACAACATACACGATAAGACGATTGTTGTCCAATATTCTAGGGTGGCAAGAATGTTTCAATCGCACAAAATCCACACTGAAATTCTGTACCCGAATTTCGACTGAATTTTGGCAAGCCTCCCTGCACGCGTGCAGCTAATGAAAGCAGGCCCGGCGGGTAGGCACACACACACACACACTGCTTTTTCATATGAATCGTATAGCAAGACATTCAATATGTATGAACGTTATGGTACTGGGTGGGCTTACAAGCAAGCTATGTGTAAGAGCTCTCGGCTACATGGTTGTTGGGCTCAATTTATCGATTTCGAAACGAATCGATTTCTAAACAAGTGGCCAACTGATGTTTCATATGCGCGGGCGCTGTCTGGCTGAATCAACAATCGTGTGTCATCGCAAAGAGAACAATGATCGTACTCACATACCACGAACATCCTCGATCAATCAATCTGTGGCCAAAAAAATCTTGCACCCAAATAATAACAGTGCTTCTTATCGCCCGCTGTACAAGATTGCTAAACGTACTGATTTCGCGGGTGGTAGTGCAATGCAGACAGAATCGGGGCTTGAAAACGGCTTGTTTCGGACAAGCACGAAATTCATGCCACTAAACTTCGACATTCACACAGTTACCTTGACAACGCCGTCATTTTTCGCACAAAAGTGCAATTATGAATATCATGCATGACCGGCTGCTTGGCATAAAGCTGCGCTACCGTAACCACAAGATTCATAACGATCTGTCACGTCACACTAACACCCCAGCTTCTGCCATAAAACTTCAACTAAAAGCCAGACCCTTAGACTAGTAGTCGCAGCAGCTGTGCGTATGGCGGGGCTTATTCGGGAAACAAGAAACGGTTTTATGTGCTGGGTATACACCGACTGTACTGTATTATGTGTGTCTTGACGAGTTCTGTCTTGGGAAATTTTTCAGTTTCAAAATATTATTGAGCACGAGCTGTGATCATATAGTACAACACCTTACTGGGTTCACCCAATAAGACTGAGAAGCACTTAGGATCTGGGATGCAGTTTGCAGCACGATAACAAGTGTTATGGCCCATGGTCGAAAGCAGCTGCATTACTAGCAACTAAACGAAAGCCATACTGGACAAAATCGGGATGAGAAAAAGAGACGATTGGGAATTCAGCATTCCGTTCTCAGTCCTTCTTTAAACTTCCTTTGCTGTTTGGTGTTACAGATGTAGCACCATTGCTGTCCTGCGATCAGATGCCGTTGGAAAAATTTTCATTGTTATACACAGTTTACATACTGCAGTAGAATTTCTGGAACATCTTGAAAATCGAAAGCTAAGCAGGAAAGTCCACAGCTCGAATTAGTGTACAAGTACATTTGCAGGAAAGTTGGCAGCGTCCACGATGTCCGTGAATCGACTGGTGAACACGCCGTGCTCGACTCGCTGCAACGATCGACATGTATAGGTATTACATCAAGCGGATCCAGTCCATTTGGCCCCTGAGGGGGGCCACCGTCTCGGAAGGAAGAAGGAAAAAGGACCCCCTAAATCGCAGGATTTTCACTCTGATATGCTTCAAAAGTCCAAAAATTGCGTGCTTGTCAGATACACCCATTTTCAATGAAATTTGGCTTTCGCGCGCCTAAAAGTGCCAAAGTTTAGCGCGCTTCGCGCGCATTGTCACAATTGTATAATATTTGGTGTAAAAAGCGCGAAATTCTAAAAACCACTAGATAAAAATGACTTTTCAAAAATGGAACAAGCACTAGATAAAAATGGCTTTTTGGATTTGGCCCCTCCCTTAGTCAAAGCTGGATTCGCCACTGGTATCAATATACATACAGTATATCGTCCAACGTGCGTAGGTACAGTGCCACGTTAGGTATTGTACAACTATGTACATACATACCGTAAAAACCTAAATAGAGCCCCCCCCCGGAATAGAGCCCCCCTCGGAATATCGATCGAAAATAACACCGGATTTGGAACGCTCTCGGTGAGAAACGAAAATAATTTTTTGAAAATTGGGTCAGTGAATTAATAGAGCCCCCCTTGTATTTAGGTTTTTACGGTATACCTACATATACAGCAACACCAGTGTTGATGTATGTATAAGGTAATGTAACACTACGCCAACACGAGCCCGATTACGCAGGTGGCAGATTGGTGAAACATTCAGACGTATAGCTGCTGATTTGGAAAATGTTACACGTTGTGGAATACGACGTGGTGCATGAGGATTTTCTATTTGTTTGCGTTTTGCAGCACGCCACCTCCGAAATCGGGCTAGTGTTGGCGTAGGCACTGTATGTCATGCACTTGTGGCTGAACAGGTTAAAATGCAATGACCCGTCTTCACAGAGCTAGGAATGTAAAACTCGCATACATTGACAGTCGATCCGTGAGTACCCGCATCGTGCATATGCACCACCTAACAAATATATTTTGGTTAACATGTGAAGCCCGCCTCGGAATCATATTCCTTGCGGTGGAACACACCATCCTCTATATCTGACATTGATTCACTGCAACACCAATGGCCCAATGGCAGATAAAATAACACAAAGAAATATACCCTAGGGCATAGATATATGCCTCCTTATAATACTGTATTTTAGTTCGATACAAGAGCTGTCTGGATTTCGAATTGGTGGCTTCAGTAACTTTCTTGTTTACTTTAATCAAAAAAAGTCACGTGACCAATGCGACCGGAGGCAGGACCGATCCGATGCGATCCGATCGCCAAGTTTGGTGTGGCTCCACTTGAGCCAGCGTGACAGCATTTGTGAGATTCACAACATTCAAATTCAAACTGCAGTCTTGAAAACTTCCTCCTCCTTCGTCCGTACTGTGCGTAGTGTAATTCAGGATGCAGGATTCCACGAGATGAAACTCGGTCTATAGCCCAGACGAACGTTCAGTTTTCCTATTCCAAACTCTTTTGTTGTCCCTAAACAGCTCGACGATCACTTTAATTTATGCAAAGTACATATAGGCCTGTGTTGCCATGGTAAAAGTTATATGTACGTACAGTAGGTCCCTTATTTCGCAAGACTTGGTCCCAGTCCTTGAGCCAGAATACATACTGTACCTATGTATGTATGACCGCTAATGTATGGCTTGCACGCATGATCGCACAAGTTCCGATATGAGTCACAATTTAGGAACTGCAGTTTCTGCTAATCCATGTTTGGTTCCAACACGATTCAGTCAATGAATATAGTACCTTTCAATATCAATACGTACTATCGTTTTGTATCCGAGCAGCTTAGGTACAGTTACCAATCAATGACACATTATTAGGTATCAAATACTGTAATGGTATGATAACGGTGATTTCCTAAGAGCCAGTCATAAACTGGCACGCTTTTGTCTCGAAAACGGTCAATAAAATCGGTGCAATCCATTTCTCACAAAAGATACTACATTTTATGACAATGCAAACATACAGTACTGCAATGATATTGATATCGACGCCGCTCATGCTAATTTCCTTTGTTTTACAGTTATAACAATTTTATTAGGTAAACTGGTAAACAATCACATAAAATTCGCGTTCTCTTATCTCCTCCAGATTTGGGGTCACTTTTGGCGGGGCGATAGCCGCTCACATACGTGAGCGCTATACGTGAACAATGAACTACTGTTTGAAGCTGCCGTACCTCAAAGCATCCGGATTCGAGAACCAAACTTTCGTTCAATAAACGCTTGCGTAAAGTTGGTTTGTCAATTCCGACTACGAGCTATATGTATATAGTTTCCCGGTATTTACCCGCGGTTACTTTCTCAATGTGGAGGACAACTCAGGTTAATCACGGCTTAACAATAATATGAATGAAACAATAAAACAAGCTGGAAGTTTGTGCATTTTGTGTATTTGCAGATTGTTGATGTGCAGTTGTTACTGGCTTCTTTCGTTGCTTTGTTTGGTCATTTGGCTTTGCACTGGCTTATCGACTCACGGTCTGATCTGGAAGCCCATCTGTTTAAATTTGATCATTATTCCGATGCTTTATCAAGAAATTTTTGGAGCGCGAGTTTAAGCGACATAAAAATCGCCTTTTCATTCGCCGGGCAATCCGACCGCTTGAGAGCCAGAAACCAGAAGTGTAAATGTCAACAACATTCATATCTTTTCGTGTTTATCCGTCGGATTAGGCGTCGTCAAACTTTCTTGTAACCGAGACGCCAGGGCTGATTTGCGTTGTTCTGCTCTTTTGATTATTGGGTGCCATCGAACACTTGTTCAGTTCGCGTTAGATTGATATTCCACCCTGACGACTGATCACTTCTAAATTTCTGGGGATTTGCCAGAAGACACGCGTGTATTTGCTCTTATTCTTAGCAGAATCGCGCTGTTCTGCTCGCTGTCCGCCCCGATTGTGCGGAAGTGTGATGCCTCAACGAAACAGTGATTAAGAATGAAAACGACGTGCAAAAACAGTTTGATCTTGATATGAACTGGGTTGATCAGATGTTTCGCTTCCCATGTGAAAGTCTCACTGATTGTTCTTGCGTTATTAGATCCTTGGTATACTTAGGTTTTCACAAATCGTGTGCCTCTTTATGTGCATGTGATTGAGTTTGCATGACTTTGGTCATACGCTCACAATGTACTGCTGGTATAGCGCTTCAGTCGTTGCAATCTGCAAGCCAGCTTCTGAGAGCATGATACATATCAATACCCAGTATTGTGCGTGTGCTAGTTCCTTGACGCGTGGTTCTCACCCTGACTGACCACGTGCTTCGCGCTTCATGGATTTCTCGAAATGTGTATTTCAAGGAGGTCAGCTTTCTTACATCACAATTTTGTTAGCTCTCTGTTGAAGCACATAAACACCCTTGCTGTGCTCTGGTTGCCAGTATTTATGAGAGTCAAGGCCAACAGACAGGAATGCTACAGTAGGTACAAATCCATTAGCTTGTTATGAAATAGAGATCTCGCTGCAAGGGCTCACTTCTTGTTATTTATAGCTCTCGTGTTCGCACCCTGACTCTGGCCAGCTTTAAGCTCCAATATCTAATTATCACCGTCGGTCGTTCTGGATTTGATAACGTGAAGCTGTTCCATCTCGTTTGACCGCGTGCTTGAAACAGGAAATTTGATGCTTGAAATCACTGAAATCGAATCCGCAAACGCACAACTACACAGTCATCAAAATTTCGACTAATTTAGGCTGTCACAATCACAAAGCTAGCGATTCTCTGCAAAATGACCGCTCGTGTTCACTGTTAGCTTGAAAAGGTACTATAATTGGAGCTATAGCATCTGTGAAGCCCAGGCGAATACACCAGCCCTATCCATCAAGCACCTCAGTCCATTGTAGTCGGTATGATTACAAAGCGAGAGAGCACCATAATGGTCCCTTTGGTCCGTGGTCATTACGAATGCGCATGTGTTTATTCGTTCAAACACCTGGCCAAAAGCATGGACACCAAAAATGTGTCTCCTCTTAGCATTTTTGGGGTAGACAACGTAACACACCAAAAATGGCATTATCCACAGAGGACAGAGGTGTGCATATTTTAGGTCAAATATGGTTTGAATTAAGCGCGCACACATTACATCCCAATGCAATTTTGCCACAAGCCTTTGATGTTTCGCTTCATGTTATGATTTCAGTACGGAATGACATTTTACAAAATGTATGTAATGCATGTAATGTCAGGCTTGTTTTTTAGTAGTGGTTTATCTTGTTTCTCTGCACAGCCGAGGACCAGTTTCAGTTTGCAAACACCTTCTCATATTTTGTTCCCTTTTTCGCGACCCTGACCGTAACTGGGCGTGTTTCTTTACATTGTTCATATTTGTGGTGCTTTTTGTTTGAATTACCGTATGTACGGTACTCACTCGCTTGGTTGTCTGGAATGTACACGAATAATTGGGTGCACACAAGGATCACCAATGTTTGAAAAGGTGTAGGCAACCAAAAAAACACAAAATCTTTGGCGGAGTACCGGATCGGTAAGAGTAACAAGCATTACCATTCACCATAATTTTTTCGGACGTGTTTGTTTTTGTACGGTTTGCTTTTTGTTAGCCTGTAGTGTACACTCTCGACTCGATGGACACAACTACATATGTACATACCTACTGTGTATAGTCCGTCCACCAGCTCATGGCACTTTGTGTTGCTGCTGGCTGGTTTGGTCCCTTCCTCCACGTTCTAATGAAAAAGAAATTGAGTGTGAGCGATTTTGCAAAAAAACTAAAAAAATAATAAAATGTGTCGAAAACGATTGAATTCAATCAAGTTTAAAATTAAATTAAAATCTATAAAACACGTCGATTTCATAAAGAAAGCAATTTAGGAGCAAAAATAATTTTTTTCGGAAGCTCAATTTCTCTTTCATTAGAACGTGGAGGAAGGGAACAAGTCGGCCAGCAGCAACACAAAGTGCCATGAGCTGGTGGACGGACTATACATAAGTTTTTTGAACGGCCAGTTGCGTTTGCCAAAAATGTCACGAAATCTGGGAGTCTTTGAAACGTTCAGCACAAGCAGTGGTTCAGCTGGTTGCCGTCGTGGCCCTGCAGCTGGACATGTTGCTGGGTTGGATATGGAAACGGTGCTTCAATGTCTAAACCTTTTAGCTTTAACGGGCACTAAATTTAGTATGGATGTACATACATAAGACGATTCTCACAACGTTTTTCCACTCCATTTAATGCTTGAGCATCGTTCACTTTGCATTACAGTTGTTGTTACAGGCACATTGTAATATATTGTATGTACTTAATCGTAATCTTAACGGCGTTCACTTTCCCAAACCATGCGCACTGTTCGTTTTGTTTCGCGTGCGAATTGTGCATTAGCTGGTTCAAAAATTAGGTGCCATTATAAAAGGGATAAGAATAATCTACAGCACGTCATGCGTCAGGTTTAACGGCTTTGCTTTTATTCTTTGCGTGATGAAGACAATACGCATATACGGTATGGCATATTGACGTCGTGGACGCATTTCCGCGCTGCTGCTGACAGGAATAGGGCATTACATCAAGAAAAAATTAATTTATCTTATCGAATTCCGGTTGACTTACGCACACGTATACGACAGCAATGTCGTTGTGTTCCACTCATTGTGCATTATAACAAGCGGATATCGGTTATATGGACTGACAAATGACACCAGTACCGCACACGTCGTGATTTTTAAGTGATTTTGCGGGTACTCAATAGTTCTTTTCATGTCGCTATTCCAGGGGTACCGATAAAATTATGCTGTATCTTGAAAAGAAATTCAACGGTTGACCTTGGTTGTGTTGCGTTATTGTGGGGCATTCGTGCCGATAGGGTAGGTTCTACCAAGCATTTCTTTATGTTTCCTATGAAAATAAAAGAAATGAAATTTCATATATATGTTTGTTATCCCGTCAATGCAGCGAATATGTCATTTTTTATGGCATGTCTCTATTATACAACAAAAGCACGCGTATCATAACTACTTCCTTTTGCAATGGTGATCGATTTATGTTTCCAGATTTCAAGGGTACCAAGAGCCAATATAAATAAATTTTTTGATAATTTCTACTCAAGAAGGTAGAAACATCAAGGAGCCAAAGACAGATTATTAACTGCAGCTTTGCGGGTTATTCAACTGTGGTTTTTATTCATTAAATGTTAATCCGCAGAACGCGCCATGTCTTCCTTATCTTGTGTTTCGATCTAACCTTTTCCTTTCCATCATAAAATTCCCTTCTTCGTTCCTTCTGAAATGCGACCGCTGTTGTTTTTTACGGTTATCGGCTAAGTTCATCACTGTTAAAAATAATTGCTCGTCGTGTTCGCAGTAATTGTCTGAAGATTAAAACTTTGTAACCTGCGGCATTCTTACGTCTTGAATTCTTCAGAAGCCGTTGCGTGTTTTATTTCTGGCTGCTAAACTTTATTCCTTGAATTCAACAATAGGAACGTTGCACATTCATTAGATTCCGTTCTTGACTTTTGGTCGTCAAATGTTTTTGCCGATGCGTCTATTGTGGCTGTGTGGAACATGACAAATCTGTTGGATTGCATTACAACAATACAAAGTGCATGCAGGAACGGAGTGCGCTGGTTATTGCATAGCAACGGCCTTGCACTTTGCGGTGGATTTCTTTTTTATGTTGATATTGTTTGGATTTGCTGCAATTTTCTTCATGTTGCTCTGGTACCATTTTTGTGTATCGGGGGTAGGACATAAGTTTTCTTGACCCATGGTACCCAACAATTCCTGAATTAACAAGGCCAGTGGCAAAGTAAGTATTAGCGTGCGCGCGGCATTTCGCTTTGGTGCAGTGCGTCGAAGCACGATCTTGATTTGCATTGTTGTTTGTTCTTGGATCAAGTTAGAGTCAAGAAACACCTACTACCTAAGTTCTTTTGCATGTCTGTCTGTGATCTGGTATTTGGCCGATTCCAAGTCAAACGGAGTTCAGATTTCAGGACTCATTTGTTGTGTTGGTACATACACCGTGAAGTGCACTTTGTTGTCCACTTTGCCAGAAAATTAGTTCTGCTTGGCTGAAATACCGATGTAGTTGCTGTTGTACATCATTTTGAATTGCATCTCAGATTGAAGGTAATGCGATCCTACGGAAGAAAATAGGATATGATTTACGGTAGTGGTCACAAAACAAGGTTATGTTCATGATGTTTCGAGTCAGGATGCGAGTTATATGATTACATAAGGTATAAAAAATTCGGATACAAAATTTTAAATTAGTTTGACGTGGTAGGCCACCATAATGACTGTTGTTGTTGCAGTGCAACTGGACTGACACTATTCCAGAGTTATTGCACGCCCAATTTTCTGTCCGCCTATACTTTTGTGTTGCTTTTGCAGAATGAATCAATTCCAACCAAAGCAAGCCTTTCTTGTAGACGTTACAAATGCAAATTGATAAATTGATTTCGGCGTCCAGTTGTGCTTGAGAAAATATCAAATTCAGTCTGTAGATACATGTATTATACCTGTATGTTGGTCTCAACCTTTGATACCGGATTTGTTCAAACAATCTTTTCCAAATGGAAATGCAGATTTTTCATTCAAGCTGCCGCGATGTCTTGAACTAAATCGTGACGACCTATCTAATAAATAATAATCCATTAAAATTTAATATCAGCAGAGACCCAAAGTAAACGAGGTATTGAACCAGTTCCGTCAAAATCTAAAAAGTTTAAACATGAGGTTTGTTCATTTGTGTTGTGTGCCCAGGCATGTGAGCATCGCAGTTTTGCAACCGATGCGCGCAAAATGGCAGGTCATAATCATTATCCACTTATTTTCGCACTCACCTTGATCAAGATTTCAATAGGTTAATCAAATGGGGGTAGATTCACACCTTACATCACATTACCTAGTATGTCATAGTGATTTTTAACCATCAATCTAAAAAAGTTTGAGTGCCAAATTGCTGTGCTCAATGCGCAACTGTTAAGCAAGTAACAACGTTTGTTTGTCAGGAATTTCATGTCTTGAAACGAGAAAAAACTTTTTCATTTATGAATTAACCAACATATCAATCAGTCTGTTTTGCGTAACATCATGATTATCAGGGTTACGCGCTTGTGCGCATTTCACCACAAATTGGCATTTTGTCTCAAGGATAAGAACGTGACAACAACAACAACAAAGCCATTGAGACTACTGACAACCAGACATTGTCAACTGCATGCATGCTTACCCGGATGATTTTGATTGTTTTTGGGATGACATCAGATGAAAGCTGTCCAGATGTCCTTTCACGTGTTTTGTGTCCATCGGTGTGGCCTTTAACTGACCGATGCTCATTTACCGCCGATACTACACTCAATAGTACAGATTGCTATGCAATATTTTGTCGTGACATGACGACAAACATGATCCGTCGCAGCAGAGCGGAGGGTTTGTAACCTTGTCTGGTTGTAAAACATTGTAACTCATATGGATTTATAAGTTTTGTTCATCAGCAAATATGTGTGTTTCGAGAATCGGGAGACAATGGTGGCAACGCGCGTGTCTATACTGTATATGTACATACATACATTGTATTACTTGAGATTAATTGGGTATCGGAGCTGCTTTCTGTTAGTGTATTTTGCGAGTGTCACCAGCCCCAATAAATGAAATTCAATGTTTGGCCGCAGCTCCATTTGTTGCACTGCTAAATTGTGAACACATTATTCCGAACTGGGTGTCTGTACCACGATGGGCAAGAGTAGGCGTTGCGCTTACGCTTTCATCGGGCTTCAAGCACATCGTGCAACTTACTGATGCCAGACCAATGGAGGTTGTAAATAACGTTTTGACAGAAAATCCTTTGGAGCAACGTTGCAATCCAAACAAGACGTGTACAGTATGTCCGTGTGTACATATTTGAGTAGTTGTTCTGTCATTAGAAGAATGTATACCCAGGTGCAACTCACTTACATGGTTGTCCCCTCACCGATCACGTTACAAACCATGCAACAGCAGCGACGAAACGTGGCGCGTTGCAATCGGGTGTGATCCCGTTTGCACCTATTTATTGCACCTCACACAATATTTACGAATTATTATTGTTTCATGCGCACAACATTGCGCGCGGTTTTGTTTGAAGGACCAGGATTCCTCTGCCAATGGTGTTGGTTCAAAATGTGCACGCGCATTTCGACGTGATCAGGATTGTCAATTAATCATCTGCATCTAGATCACAATTTTTCAGCAATTAAAAACTCAGTTATGATTGCCAGCGCGTCTTAAATTACATGCCATAAAAATATGGTATTTACCGTGCGAGAATGGCGGCTATGCGACTTGACGTGACAAACCCACGATGATTGGCGGAGTCGTCTTACTGGCAATATCACTCAGTTACGGTAGGTTTATGGAATTAAACTTGCTGCAGGTGTTTAGTGCAACATTCAACAAACTTCCTTGTTGAATCAGGGTGCGATGCACAGCTGCTGCGACTTGAGCGCGTGAAACATTACCAGTTCGTCGAGGAGTCACACCCAGTGGGCACGGTGCTGCCGGACTCGCGTGTCTGTGCCGTCTATCACGGGGGTCAGGCAGCTGCACACTGGTTACAAGCATTACAACTGAGGATACTGTCGGGTTTGGTTTCTGTTCTGTTCATTTCCTGCTTGTAATTTAAAAAAATTTACCTCCAAAAATTTCTGACCATTTATCCCGAATTGCAGGTGACGAGCAGCATTATTTCCGACTGCAGGCGATCAACGCCACTTGTTGGGAAATGATGTTGCAGGAACAGCTGGATTCAGATGTTGGTTGGGGGCCCCCTAGTTCAAGGTTCCATCATTAAAACCTTTCAAACAACCAATCACCGTTGTTACGCAGATGCCGGGTGGCCAGAGTTTCACTCTGACGCTTGGTGCCACCGACGGTCGACAGCAGGCGCGTGTGACTTCGAACATTCAAGTGCTGGATGTCAATGACAATGCACCATTGTTTGAGAACACACCAAACGTTGTGGTTGTACCGGAGGTCAGTACGTTGGCTTGTCACGTAAAGGCTATAGCAGGTCAATTCTGACAATCACAGTGACACGATCAGTCTTTGGTTTGCTTCCACATTTCTTCATCTTGAACGCAACTTTGAATTACATACCATGCACCCGCATCGGTCGAAACATCTGCAGTGTGTCGGTAGCTACTATGTACCAAATTCATAAGATTACACTGTGGTGAACTACTTCTTGTGTGCATCGTTTGGCGCTTGCACACTAAGATTGCTATGGACGCGCTTGTCTGTGTGCGCAGAATGGTTTACTACGGTAGCAAGAGCTTGGAACTTGGCTGCTTAGCAACTGCATGCAACAGTTCTGGTGCACGGAATGTGATGTTTGCAGAAAGTTTTCTACTTGATCATCTGCAATAATCTGAACAAAAATGAAGTGGAAGATAGATACAAACACAGCTGAAATGCTGGATGCACGTGAATATGGTTACAAACACCACGCACGTTGACGTGCGAAGTTTCAGAAACTTTTGCCTGGCCAAAAATACCACATCGCTCCATTTTTGTCGTCTGGAAATTTCTGAATAATCTTTTCACGTTGGTTTTGCACAATCCCGTGGCAAAAATCCGCCGGAAAATCGGCCCAAGTTCGAACCTCGCCGGCTGTCACCAGCTGCCTGCTGGCTTGTGCTGTCCGAAACATTACCTTATCACATTTATCCCCGCGCTGCAGCCTGCCAGCCAGTGCCGGGTCACGTGACCTGCCAGCTGTCAGTGCACTGGTCTAACGTAGCGGCAACGTTGCAAACACGTGTTGGGCATAGAGGCTGTATGCTACAACATGGACAGATGGCAGGCTGGATGATGTGACAGCCGCGATAGACTAGACCTTGTGGATTACAGCCAAGTTATCGCTTCTCGGCCTTTTGGCTAAGATCAAAGTGTAGTATCTGTTCTTATCAGCTTAATCTCTGATACGTGACTTATTAGTCACAATTGAGATTATCTGATTTTTGGGCCTTGGTGCAGTGTTGGAGCTTGCTCCACCTGTACCGCGGGTCGACCCGGTATTGCAGTACCTCCGGGAACGGCCCAATCCCCGAAAGGGGATGACTAATCAAAGCAAAAAGTGTACTGAAACTGCCAACTTCCATTTATCAATGATTGTCACCCGGCTGTCAGGAACAGTTTATTGATGTTACGTGAATGTGGGGTCCAGTGTATGGTTTTCGGGTGTGGGGAATTCGATTATGATGTTGGTTTTGCGATCAGAGTAACCAAGAATGAGATAAAGGTTGCTGACAGCCGTTTATCTGTGATTTGGCCACTTATCAGTTGAACCAGCTTGATGAGTACAAATTGTGTCGGTTACACGCAGGTATTTTTGAACTGCTAATTTCGAATACAATATACGTTTTGATCGCTAATCCCAGCTTTCACGAAAAAGATCAAAAGCAAACAGCGCATTCCTGTGGCAGAGATTCGAATGTGTCATTTGCGTGCTGACCTACTTCGTCCGAATTGGTGATAATGTTTGTGTTGATAGATCTGAATTTCGTAACGATTGTTGGGGAGTTTATATTGATGTTGCAAGATACGGCGCTAGCAGCGTGGCTCCTATGGATGAACAGGAATCCTGTTGGTGACAGCCGGACAAGGGCGATAAGCGCCTGTCGGCTCTCGTAGTGTCTAAAAACACGGCGTGTTACAAATGAGAACCACTGCGAAACATCACAAGCCTATTCTTCAGACGACGCAACCCGGCGAGCTCCTTGCGACCGTGTCAACGACTGACCCTGATTCAGGGGTGTCAGGCATCAACAACTTTCATCTGGCCAACACCTATGATGGCACGTTTAACATATCGACGGGCGAATGCAGCAGTCCACGATGTAGCGCACAGTTGTATTTGACGAAACGACTCAATTTCGATGCGCAAAGCTCGTACACGC
Organism: Rhynchonema sp. JSB1_4; assembly: GCA_030248065.1. Lineage (NCBI taxonomy): Eukaryota > Metazoa > Nematoda > Chromadorea > Monhysterida > Xyalidae > Rhynchonema > Rhynchonema sp. JSB1_4. The sequence goes on from JASAMV010006731.1 coordinate 17,468, forward strand.
TCAAAATTGTTGCGACGGTTGGTGTAACGAACTCCAACCACAACATACAAGATCGATATCTCAGAGCGCGGATCTTTCATTTGTGTTTCAGGATGGTGCAAATCGTTCCTACGTCACGCCTAACACTGCCACGTTCACCATGACCATATCAGTACAGGATGTGCAAAAGTGCGTCATTACATTTTTATCCGGCTGCACACATTTACAGCAGATCAATTCAATTTCCAGCCAACCTCCCAAGTTCATCACCACACCTCAGATCCACTACATTCAGGAGGACGTTGGCATTGGCGAACGAGTGCTGCAGGTTGGTCGCACACATCTTGGGTACCCCAAAACGATTTTGTGAATTCCAGCATCGCACCAATTGTAACTTCAGGTTAAAGCAGTCGACGGTGATTCCGGCAGTTCACCAAACCCGATCTTTTACGAAATACTGAACGCAGATGAAGTGCCGTTTATCATCGATCGGAACACTGGATGGGTACGGATGATTTAGGAAAAACAGTTTGCAAAACAACCTTCTAATCTGCTATTTTGTGCAGGTTGTGGTGAAAGAACCCCTCGACAGAGAGGATCCTCGTCTCGCCAGCAGCAACGGAGTGGTCACATTGCGCATTGCTGTGAGTGTTAAGAATACGTTTATGATGTTTTTCCAATATACGATAGCCCTGAATCACACTCGACTTGTTGTTTCAGGCTCACGAACTGTCGGCGGATGGTCAAGTGTTGGGCACTGCCGATCAGAATGTTTCAATTGTCATTCAAGACACGGACGACAGCCGGCCACAATGTGCGTTGGCGCACTACACCGCTGAAATCATTGAGAACGCACAAGTGGGTGTGCCGTTGACGTTGAAGAATGAGGATCAGTTGCTCGTGTTTGACTCCGATGAACAGGTCAGGCGTTCACATTGTGCTTGGGTCAGGTCAGACTTGGGCAGGGGTCGTATCAACTGACGCGGATACGGACGTATCCCGACACTTCTCGCCGTTGACAAATTTTGGTTTCGACTGTATTTTGTGAGTTATTGCACTCCACTTGACCAGCGTAAAAGTGGTCAGTTTTATCGCTGGTCAAAGTTCGTGCCATAAATCTAGTACCAAACACGATTCAAGCAAAGTTTGTGAAAAACAATCACGCGTCCGCTCGTGCATCCGAGTGTAAACCGTCAATTGCGGCTTTGGACCTTCAGGAGTGGGTAGGATGATTGAGTATCACCAGACCCGAAAACGTTTACTAATCTGTTTCAGGGACCGAATTCTGCTTTCACCGTCAAATTATTGGGTCCGAGTGCAGCGATTTTCGACGTCAGCCCTAAAATGATCACAAAGGAAGCCAGCCTGTTGATCAAAGTGGCCAAGGAAAAACAGCTGGATTTTGAGATGCGAACGTTGCATGAAGTTCAGGTAGAGCACAGCTGCTTGTGGCATGCAATTTCCATCTTATTGACGAAATTAGCAGTGAGAAAAATCGTCTCAAATGAAACATCAAACAGCCTATTTTCCTTACAGATCATGCTAACGTCGGTATCGAACGTCGAATCCACCGGTTTCTGCAATGTCACTGTGCACGTACTGGATGCAAATGACAATCTGCCGCACTTTGAGAAGGACCATTATGTGGTGGAGGTGGCTGAGAATCAACCGCCCGGCACTTATGTCGGAGAAATCAGAGTAAATTTTGCAGAAATTGCTTAAAAACTATATTTTTAAACCCTAACTGTACTAGTGCCCTCCTCTCAAGGCATCCGACAACGACAGCCATCTGTACGACCCATTGATCTATTCCCTGTCGGGTCGTGGTCACGAAAACTTTCGTATCGACAACGAGGGCGCCATGTACACCGTCGAGATATTGGACAGGGAACTGGCATCCGAATTGGAATTGGCCGTCGCTGTGACCGACAACAATGGGATGGGCAATCGAAGGGCGGTCGCGGTGAGTGCTGGGTGGTCAGTTGGTGTTGACATGCGGCGCACCCGACCATCGTCAGTGCGACACACTAAGCTGAAAGCTTATTGAAACGAGAAGTTGTTGGGACTCTGGCTGGCATAAAACTTGGTGATTTGCCCGGTGCTTACAGCTACAGATCCCACAACAAGTAGCGTCCCAGTGCGCAGGATTTTTTCGGCCTACCGCGGTTGACTGCAGTCAACCGCAAGCCCACCGGATTGCTATCTTTAACACGCAAGGTATAGGCGACAGCGACCCACCGGGGGCTACCGCCTGCTACCGCAGTCGACTGCGGTGGACTGCGGTAGGGCGCGGTGACTGCGCACTACCGCGCTCCCTTGGCTTGCTCGCTTTTTGTTTTTTTATCGTACTTGCTGCTATTTACTTGCTTTTGAGCTCCATTCAGCTCGGTCTGGTTTGTGTTTCAAAAGTCGCAGATGCGGGTATTGCAATTCATCGAACGTGGAACGATAACCGCAGCATTTTTTGTTCTCAAACTTTACTTATTAAGAACGAAACTCCAAATATGCATATTGGTTCGCTGTAAAAGACACGTGCAAATGTTGATAAAACGGCAGTCCATGATATACATACAATATACTGAACCATTTTCGGAAATATAAAGCGGCAAAACCATTCTGGGCCAAGAAGATGACCCTTCAGCTGTGTCGTCGCTTTGTCGGTCATGTGAACAAGATGCTGCCCAAGGTCATTGCCAGCGGCGGTGGTCCAACCGATAAATAATTGGGTTGTTGTGTTGTGATAGCGGACGTGAAACTTGCATGTAATAATAGTCTGGTGTGATAGCGAAATTGAAACTTGTATGTAATAATCTTGAGTCATATCGCGAGCGTGAAACTTGTATGTGATAATAATCTTATGTGATAACGGATAGCTTGTTCTTTCTAATCAAAAGTCGTTTAATTATGAGTAGTAAGCCTCAATTTCGCACTATCGCATAAACAAAATTTAGTGTAGCATATTTTTACTCCGGCTTTAAAAACACAAGCCAGACCGAGCTGAATGGAGCTCGAAAGCAAGTAAATAGCAGCAAGTACGATCAAAAAAACAAAAAGCGAGCAAGCCAAGGGAGCGCGGTAGTGCGCAGTCACCGCGCCCCACCGCAGTCGACTGCGGTAGCAGGCGGTAGCCCCCGGTGGGTCGCTGTCGCCTATACCTTGCGTGTTAAAGATAGCAATCCGGTGGGCTTGCGGTTGACTGCAGTCAACCGCGGTAGGCCGAAAAAATCCTGCGCACTGGGACGCTACTTGTTGGGGGATCTGTACACTATAGTATCTTGGTTTATTTCGAGACTCACTAACGATTGACCAAGTTTGATATCGGCCTATATTTCTCTTATTTCGTGACGAGAGTCAGACTGACTTCAAGAACGTTGCAGTCTGAGACTGGTCTAAAAGTTAATTCCAACAAATATTTTCAGCTGACCGTGCATGTGCTTGACGAAAATGACAACGCTCCGATATTCGAAAAGTCAACGTACACGGCGTATTTGCTGGAGAATCAAGTGATGTTCAATCAAATGCCAGATGGCCTGTTTGTCAAGGCGAGTTGCAGTTGATGTCTCACGGAAGTATATTTAGGAACGCATCATTCTCTTTTTCTAAAGCTTTCCCTTCATATATCAGGCAACCGACGCGGATGCCGGTGTGAACGCTGAGATCACGTATTCGCTCGATATGAGTGTGCCGCTAGCGAAGAACTTCACGATCGATCCTGAATCAGGGGAGATCAAGCCCCTGCCACCGGGCTTAGACCGGGAGTTGATGGACAGTGATTACATCAACCTCACGATTGTAGCCACTGATGGCGGGGAGACCGTGCAGCTGCAGGGCAAGGCATCGCTTATTATTGTTGTCAATGTGAGGCATTTTGAGAGAAACTTTCCGCATTATTTTCTGCTTTTTGAGGATGTTATTAACGGATATTCAGGCTCACCAATCACACTTTTGATCCATTCTATGTACATGCTGTGTGTGCTACGTCAACGATTTTTTTGAGAATCATTGGCAAGCCACTAATTTGACCAGCGTAAAACTTGTTACTAGCCACAATGCCAGGGAACAACATTGACGCTGGTCATGTGTAGGGATGTGTAGTCACGCTAGGGATGCATGTGGGCATGCTAGTCTCTAAATTTAGGCAACCACAAAAAGTGCGACCCACACTCAAATCTTTGTGGGTCTCCATGAGCCGGATCGACCACAATCTATTCCCTTAGGACACCAACGACAACGCGCCTCTCTTCCCCGTGTACAAGTACACCGTGCGTGTGCCAGAGAACGTGACGGACGGGGCGGGCATCTTGCAGTTGACGGCCACAGATGCCGATTCGTGGGATTACAATCGACGAATCAATTATCGAATTGATAATGTGCAAAATGTGTTCGAAATCGATCGCTACACTGGAGTGTTGACGTTGGCCAATGCGAAAGCGTTTGGTTGGTCATTTTCGCCTCAATCTCTACTAATTTCACGTTGAATCGATTGTTCATCTGATCGTTGCCTCGTCACGTTCAAGTACACATTGAAAAGTATATTTCAAATCGAAATCGTTTTTCCCGCGCTGTTTTTAACGACAAACAGACGTTGTTGCAGACTCCACCACGCACTACACGCTGGTGGTAACAGCAATGGACCAAGGCGTGCCTCCGCTGTCCAGCAGTGTCAAAGTGTACATTACCGTGCTCGACATCAACAATCAAGCTCCAAAATTTCAGTGAGTGTCAGGATATTCAAGCTTTTCATCTTTCAGATGTCAGCAGGCAGGCCAACAAATGTACGAATTTCAATCAATTTTCAGAGATAAACTTTACGAACTGTTTGTGCCATCCAATACACCCCTTGATTCGTCGGTGTTGAATGTCACCGCCGATGACCCGGATTCGGATTCTATTCTGCATTACGCTATTGTTGACGCCAGCGAGACGAGTCCAAAGAAGAAAAAGAAGGACAATGAATTGTGGGTTACAGTTTTATTAACGAGCTCAATATTTCGAATTTCGTGTTTGATCAGGCGCGCCAAATGATAATCTTTCAATTCCTACACCCCTTTCAGTCTCAAATCTTTGTTTCACATCGATCCACGAACGGGAGAGCTGAGTGTAGCCGGTTCACTTGATTCTTCTGTCGTTGATGACATGACGATCACAGTGAGGGTGACCGATGTAAATGGTGTGGAGAATGCGCCGCAGACTGACATCGGTATGATGGATGGACACACTTTCGAAATAGTGTCCCACTCACACCGTCCCTCCTGGTCTTCATACAGTGAACCTTTTTATAACTTATGTCCGATCGGTCGTCAACATCTTGATTACCACCGAAAATGGAGAGTTTCGATTACTATGTACTATCAGGAAGGTAGACAGTTGTGCAAGAGCTACACCCCTTTTCGACCTGTTTTCATCGACCATTGATGCACTACGAGGCGGGGTCGTCAGTGCGAATGCATCACATTACTATAACGTTGACTTTCAACTTATGCGCATTGTTTCAGCCAAAATCCGAGTGAAAGTGCTCGACACACACGAGCGTCCACCCGAGTTCGTCCGTTCAATGTACACGGCTGATTTGATCGAGAACGCACCGATTGGCACAATCGTACTCACTGTATCAGCATTGGATCGCGATCGATCGGGTGAATCAATCAACTATTCCCTACCTGATCATGTCAGCCATCTGTTGTCGGTGGATGCCAACACTGGACAGGTTTGGGACATAAAGGCAAACTACGCCAACACGAGCCCGATTTCGCAGCTAGCAGAATAGTGAAACATTCATACGTGGTTCCTGATTTGGGAAATGTTACACGTTGAAGAATACAAAGTGGAGCATGATGATTTTCTCTTTCTATTCGTTTTGAATACACACCACCTTCGAAATCGGGCTCGTGTTGGTGTAGTTTGCCTTTATACCTAGTACATTTGTAAAACTAAAAAACAGCTGCCCGAAGAACTAAATTTTACATGACTTGCAGTTACATACCTACAATTTGGTGATCGAATCCTCCTTAGTACTGCATAAGTCACGTCTTTTGTTGAATGAAATATTTAGTGAAGCCACTGATTTCGTCTTGAGTTGCTCTGATGCAAAAAAAGTCACGTGACCGCGAGTCATATTCCTTCTGGTCCGATCCCATCACCGTGATACCGGTTGGTTAACGCTGGACACTCATAAAGCTGCGTTTGACAAAAGACAGGCAACAAACACGAAACGGCACAAAAATACCACGGCTATTACACAACAGGTGCGAGTGGCGGGCGAGATCGATTTCGAGCGATTCCAATGGATAAATACGACCGTGTTCGCAACGGAGGTGAATCAAGCGAATGACGAGCTGTTCGCACAAACATCGCTGCACATTCGTGTTGTTGACGAGAATGATAATCGGTTAGGGCAGTTACAGTGTATACTGTATTGTAGTTTGCATTTTGATGATGGAGCACATCGCTGCTGTGCGAAGTGGAGCTTATCAATCAGGGGTTGGCGCACAAATTTTGACTAGCGTAAAAATTGTTGAATAGTGTGCAAGGTAATTTACTTCCATTCGGTCAAACGTTGACCAATGACTCAGTCAAATTGCACCTGTCGGTCGCAATTGCAACATTGGCTTGAACAGTTTAGAACAGAATATCATACCAACACTAAAATTATTGGTATCCATAATTCCAACATATTTCCAGTCCAATTTTCCGTCCGAGTTCCACCTACCAAATCAGTGTGCCGGAGAACACACCGGTCGGTATGGGCGTGATGCAGGTGACAGCCACTGACGATGACATTGGAGATGCCGGTGTCATTGCGTACGATATGTTGAATGCGAATGCGTATCCGTTTGTGGTCAATGCACAGACTGGGGAGATTACGGTGGGTTACGGTAGACTTTTGCTGTGGTGACTGTAGTTTCGGATCACGGTCATGTTTGAACAAGGCCCAATACAATAATCGATTGGCAATCGGTCTGATCCGTGTAGCCCGCCAAATTGAAATTCGTAATTTCCAGGTGACGAACAGACTTGACCGTGAACGAGTGGACTCGTACGTATTGACCATCAGAGCACGAGACAATCTGGGCACGAACAGTGGGTCGAAGCGGAAACGCACTCTAACACACGAAGTGGTGGCATCGGTGAGTGCTGACTATGCAGTATGGACCGTCATTGAATTTGGTGATCGGTTCGGTGATCATTTGGCTGTTTTTAGTGTAATCAGGGGAATTTTGAGATTTGATGCCAACAATTTTCACCGGTAGGTATTTTCATATATATTGCAGGTGTGTTGCCATTTTCTGAGCTACATAGGTACAGGTGAGGAACATGTATTGCACTGGGTCGAAATCATGGTGGCATCCGTAATCGAACAAAGTACATTCTATGTACATATTAGCTCAGACCGGCCCGATCTCCTGAATGTGAAACGAGGCACAGGGTCGGATTTTATTCTCATCTCACACAATCATTTTCCAGGTTCACATCACGATAACGGACGTCAACGACAACATGCCCGTCTTCGCACCCCACACGCCTTTGATGGTGACCCTGCACGAGAGTGCGGCACGTGGAGAGAGGGTGATGGCGGTGGCTGCATCCGATAAGGACTTGGGACGCAATGGCGCTGTCAAGTACACCATTGTCAACACTAATGCCACTAAGGCTGGACACGGTGCGTTGTTGTTGGTGTTGTCTGAGAGGGACTTCTGGGTTACATTGTGATTACAGGACGTCGATTGAGTTCACAACTTGTAGTTTTTGTGGCCTGGATCTAAAGAAATAATGAATCGATGTCCAAGGTTTAAGGCTGATGTAAATGTTGTTTGTACGTTGCTCAAGTTTTACGCTGGTCAGATTGTTCCAATTCATTGGCAACACACGGTATGTATGGTCCCAACAAAAATTGCCATTGAATTGCCGTAGTTCAGCCGTTGCCTTCAAGCTAAACACAACGGTTCAGTGATGGTGCCAGGTCCTCGTCAATGCGGAGGTCACACCAATAATCAATTCCCTTCCAGCTTTCCTATCCATCGATGCCGATAGCGGTGTGGTGACTCTATCCGAGCCGATCCAGGGCATGTCAGGTGTCTACCACGTGGATATCGAGGCTCGCGATCAGGGATTCCCCAAGACTCTGTCCAGTACACACACTGCACATGTGCATATATTAGATCACAGTGACACACGACCGGTGATTAGCGAACCGAAGCCTGGAGTGGTCGTCAATGTCACTGAGGTGGATGGGACAGGGAGTTTCGGCTTGAAAGCTGTGTGTTCATTAGGCTTCTTTCTGTGGAGCAAACCACCTGATGTTAGAAACCGAAACTCGCTCTGTTTTGAAAAGTTATCAAAACGCATTTTTCAGAATCAGTTCACCAATGACACCGCTCTGCTTCGAATACAAGCGAAAATGGGAACACACAACGGCGATCAACGTGTCAGATACGGACTCACCAAAACCAGAACTTATGAGGTGGCGATATTTAGTACTTGTCGATGACCGTTCTTTGCTCCGAAAATCGTATTCTTGCGCATATTTTTAGGATTGGAAGCACTTTTACGTTCACCAAAGTTCGGGGGAATTATTCGCCTCACACGAATTTGATTACGAGGCTCAACCGGAATACAGGTAAAGAATATTATGAAAGAATTAAATACTATATTATGATTAAAATACTGCAACTACACAATACACGTACACGTATCAACGCTACCTAAATATCGCCAAATGTTACAGAGTGGTGGCGGCGGCATGCGATTACGCCGAGGTGCCGCAATGCGACGACGTCGAAATTGTGATACAAATTGTGGATGAAAATGACAATTGTCCGGTGTTCAAGCGCACAGCGGTTGGGCGATGTTTCACTTTAAGTCCATTTTGTACAGAATTTGTCAATTTACCAACATTTTGTCACACAGGAGCTCGTGTCAACGATTCACGTGCGAGAGGATGCTCAAGTGGAGCAAAACGTCGGAGAGTTTCTGCCAGCCACCGACACCGATGGGTCACCGGAGCACAGACAAGTCTGCTACAAGACTCGCACAATGAACAAACATGAAACTTTGCCGTTTAGCATTAACGGTGTGGTGATTTTCATCTTTCGTTCTTCAATAATGTGCTCACATTTTGTTGTGTTTCGTTTCAGATTCCAATCAGCTCGTTCTGCAGTCGAAACTCGATCGTGAGACCAAAAGTGACTACGAATTCGTCGTGTTGGCCACGGATTGTCAGAAACCGGAAATGTGCCCGGCAACCCGTGAGTCCAATGTGGTCGTGACGTGAGACCCTGTGGCCGGTGGTAATTTGGTGATCACCGGATCTGTCCAGGGTTGAGTAAAAAATGAAAAAACGGTTTTTGAAAAATTTGAAAAAGGTCACGTGGCCGAAGCAGATCCGATCCAATCCGATCACCAAGTTTGCTATGAAATATCGACCTGTTGAACAGCCAAACACATTCCAGCATCTTCAACACCCTACAACCGAGTGGACGCGAGTCAATTGTTGGTGCACGTTGTGATCGATGACGTCAATGACAATTACCCCCAATTCACGCAGAGCATATTCAGAGGTGGTGGCGTTCAGGGGCAGATAAATGTCGGACATCGTGTCGCTAAAGTCATGGTGAGTCAAAGTGTGAGAGCCGAAGCGCCGACTTTAAACCGAACTGACGAAAAACTATTGGGACTTCTTACTTTGGTCGTTATCCTTATTTGATGCCTGCCCACACTCACACATATACGTACATCATATGTCACGGATTCGGACCAGCGTAAAATGCTTATTAGCGTCATGGTATATACACATCGACATAAAACTTGTGACTTACTTACAATACAGAAATTCCATCTTGCCAATTCAGGCGACTGACGTGGATTCATCTGACGACGGCCAATTACAGTACGCGATTGATGGTTCAGTGACGATAGCGTTGACCCAGGGTCGGTATCTGACCGATCGAGCCCCATTTATTGTCAACTCGACCACCGGTGATATACGAACGACGGTGATATTTGAGGCAGATTGGGCCGGATACTTTGAGTTCATTGTCAAAGTCACTGATTCCGTTGGACATACCGATTATGCGCAGGTAAGTGAAGGCAGGTGAATATCTTTTTGAAGCGTATGTCAAGCGCGGTGATCGGTTTGGTTCTGTCCTGCCTTATACATACGTAACGATGTACATTGTATGTTTCGACAGTCAGGTATGGCATTACTCATGCTATTCCACTACAGTTTCCATCGATCAGCATGTTCCCTGACACTATATGACCGATTTCTGTGCTACAGGCCTTAGTTTCGCGACCGTAAGCCTAAAACGTTTTGTTTACGTGTTATCCTATCCTGCAGGTGATGATCAATGTTTTGTCGCACGATCAACAAATTGAGCTTGTGTTCGAACGGCCGGCCAATTTGGTTTGGGATGAAGCCGCCGAAATCAACTCGTAAATTTTTGAAAATATTTTTGCATTTTTTTATTTCAGTCTAAAAACCGATTAATGCTTCAGTCTGCTATCCATCTTGACCCAATTCAACGCATCAATTGACGATGTTCGCACTGAAGCGAGTCCGGAGGGCAATCTGCAAAGCGTTGTGTTGGTGCATTTTGTAGACGAACAGCAGAGTGTACTGCCTGTTGAGCCCTTGATCAGGTTAGTGCGAGTGAATGTCTCCGGAATTGTGTTTCATCGATTGAGATGTTGGTGATCGCATCGGAATGCTTTTGCCTTGATCACGTGACTTTTCTGTGCAGGTGGATATACTGAAATTTCCTGATGCCACTAATTTCTACCAGCGTAAGAGTCGCTTAACTAACTTGTGCGCTCATCCCGCTTGATATGTACTAGACGTGATAGCCAGCACAAAATTTCATACATAATATCAGTGTAGTATGTGCGTTTATTGACAATCTGATTGCAGAACACTTGACGTGCCGACATCGGCCGAGCAACAATCAGCCAAACATCGTCTGTTGTCTGATTTCCACCTTCGCAGCGTTGACCAGCGTCCGGTCTATGTAATTGATGAATCAAGGGGTTTGAATGGACTCGCTGTCGGCATTTATGTCGGATTGAGGTGCGTTTTTATGATGTTCTCGTATGCAGTTGCCAGTTTTTGTTTTGTCAAATCAAACGTGTGGTAATTGGCTTTGCCAGAATAGTCACCTGCGTGATTCTTACTAGAGGTTGGGTGTAATTTCGACCAGCGTATAGAAGTTGTTCACATGGGAAACTTGGTCCCAAAACAAAAACATAGTGATACTGGTTGAAAGGAAGTGATACCAAAATAAGAATTGAAACATTGGAAAATGCAAAGGTATGTGCGAATCACCAAAATTGATATTCCGTGATGTTTCATTGCAGCATCTGCATCGGTTTCTTAATCCTAGTCATGATTGTGCTGTTGTCGTTGTGGTGCGCGCAGAACCATCGTTATCGACGCAAACTCAAAGCAGCGACCACTTTTGCGTTCGGATCGCCCGACATTACGGTGCCCCACTTTGACATACCCGGCACGAATATACATTCCACTTGGTAAGGGTTTGTACTATGTTGGTGTGTTTTGGTCAGTGGTGTGGCCAGTTGAGTAACACCCGACATCATGGCAGTATAAAATCAAGAAGAATCAGCAAAAAACGTTAACTGTCGTTGTCGACTGCTTGTGTCATCAAACAATCTAGAATTGTGCAAGTATAAAGTCCTATTAGTCTGCCAATTACGCATTCATCCGTATGTGAAACATCAGTTCAGTAGTATCAGCGTGGTTCTTAGCCATCTGTCGGTTTTACGTAGCGATCTTGAAAGGCTTTGGCGCATCGCCGGTCTGTGAAAATCAGATCAAAACACACACCCAAAAGAACAAGCTGCAAAATTTATAATTAATATTGCAGTTCGAACCCAATGTGGTCATCTTCCGGTGCTGGTGGCGGCAACAGCAACATCACAGCAGCCTATGATCTCCAGTTGGATGCTAAATCGACCACAAACTCATTAGATGACAACGAATTGGTGCTAAACATTGCAAGCGCTCGGAGTGGCTTGTCAAATGAACCTAACGGGCCCGAATCGGCCAGATCTCAACAACAAAGACATCCGACGTTTTCCAATGGCACATTGAGGCCACCACCACGCATGACGGGCACGTCTGCCACTTATGGGGGCACCCTGACTGGCAAGGAACATCGCCAGGTGCCCTCGGTTGAGTACCCGACACCGCTCAAAAGGACTAGCTCGTTCGACACATTGCAATCAACCGAGTTGTGAATACAGTGCTTTGCTTTTGCCGTGATTTTATTAGGCTGCGTTTAGATAATGCGGAATGACAAATTTCCGCATTCCGCATTCTGCGTTTATCTACTCACCTTTGCGGAATTTTGAATTTCTGCAAGTAAATTTATGCCTTTGGTCAATCATCTCAGTTGCTGTTTCCGTTAACACGCAAAAATTGAGGTCAGCACGCTGGAAGTGGTCATTGTCACCCAAGCACGCACCATTCCGCAAAGGTGAGCAGAAAAACGCGGAATGCGGAATGCAGAAATTTATAATACCATTCCCCGTATTTATCTGCACACCAATTTCCGTATTCCGCATTTATCTAATCGCAGCCTTGAGGTTTCAAAACTGATGGTCCACTTTTATGTGTTGTTACATATTTTGT